>CM060953.1:166690557-166968057 GCA_030765055.1 Mantis religiosa
CTCGCCATCCAAGCATCACGTAACACCCACCCCTGCCTTCCTGCATACGCTAGAGCGCAAACCACACCAAACGCGTGTATTTTAATGGTGGTTTGTATTTCAAAGTTAACAGAAAATAATTATCTCAGACATGACCTTACAATCGATCAACATATACGTAGAATCGTAATTTTGATCTTTTATGAGTAGGTAATATTGAAGATTCTCCAACTGACTCGTGTTTTCCCCTTAAACCACTAGGAGTTCTCATAAACACATGAGAAAACTACCTTAATGGAGACTTACTATGCTGTAAGTACTTTAAGACCAGGGCTTTATAGTTCAGACCACTATTAGGTACAAATAATGGAAATTAATTGTTCTTTCACACTAGCCGTGTGTAAGACGCGCTATGAAATGGAGAATTTAATGTCCTGTTGGCCATAGTACCTCAGTGGTTTAGAGTGGCTGGACGGAGATCAGAAGATCCGTGGTTCAAATACCGGCTATGGCATTGAAATTTTCAGTCTAGCTCTAACCTTCAATAGTGCGTCCTACACTCGGCTAGGGTGAAAGAACATTTAACTTCCAATATTTAAGATAACTTACTTAATTTCTAGAATTTAGGTGAGTAATATTCAATTTTACCCACTCATAAAACATAAAAACTATGTCTCATTGGAACATTTGTGGCACTTAAGATAAGAAAAACAGTTTATTTAAACACTGAAGAGCAAAGCAGTTATTCAGTAGAAAATGCAAAGAGTGAATGTAACAGTGAGTGCGAAAGCGAGTGAGACAGTTGAACAGTGCAGCCCGCGTGAGGAGGAGAAGGAACCTGAAATGCCTCCAACTGCATTTTGTTCGCGGTCTAGTTATAACTTTAAATGTTATACCAAGTTGTAACAATATCAATAGATTTTCGGCGAAACTATCATCCAGTGGGGCTCACAATTATTAAGTATTCGGAAGCTCAGCTGTCTTCGTATATTAATATAGGATATCCTTGATAAAGGACGACGTCCAAGGAAGGTAAGAGAGAGCATCCACAACGGAGCAGAATATCCTTATATTGTCCTTTCGGTCCTTTGTGGTTCTAACGTGAACGAAAGGAAGCAGGAGAGAGACTGATAGGGCGATCAGATCCCAATTACAACAAATGCAAGCAAAGACGTGCTCTCCGACGTTTTCAGTTCGCACGCATCCGAGGTCACTCAACACTACCCGCGTGGGTCTAAACCTTTCGGGGCTCCCAGGATAAGAACCCACGGCTTCCAAATACATGTCACGCACTTTACCGAAGACGTACGTCGCTTGGATTCTACCTCGAAATTTAGCCACTGTTGAGTAATATAAGTATTTATAAATAACTGAATAGGTATTGACACATTTTCTATTAGCACAGTATGATTTTCTTGTAAATAATCAATAAATGTCCGGTTTAAGTATTGCTGCATCAACTACTACAATCTTATAGATCGTTTTTATTCATTCTCTTATCCTACCTTTATGACGATATATTGCAGCTCTACATTACACAATATTAATAAGAACATATAAATGTCTCGTAAGTTTATTACGCCGATTTAATTCTATTTTAGTAATATTTAACGTTATTTGTTCCAATCATTGGCATCGTTACCGAAATCTGCATCAAATTTCCAATTACAGTAGTCCCAATATGAACACAATAAGATTTTCTGCATGTTAACAATTGTACAAATACTGCTCTCTAAAAGTGAAAGCTACAATCGTTGAATCAGTATTATTGCCTTCAAGATACTACGACACACGTGTACCATATATCAAACAGTAAAGTTAAAATCGTGTAAGTCGTCTACAGAAGTATAGGCAAACAGTAGCAATTTTCAAAGATAAATACCATCTGAAGATCTGAACAGTAATCATAGATACCTTTGGATACAAAGAGTGCAACATATACCATTTTTGTCGTCTAGATATTCAAATATTCATAATATAAAAACTTGAGGTGCTGAAAGCTGAAAAAAAACTTTTATGCAACATTGCCTTAAGGAAAGTCAGCAATTCCCTATTTGTTAGAGAGAACATCTATTTCACACTTCATTAGTAGACTATTCCAAGTTTTCATTCATTCAAAGAGCTGGCGGCTGATTGAGGGTCAGCACGACGTGTGCCATTCGTGTACCTGTCCTACACGGACTTAACCACCTAATGACAGGATATTTGGGGTTTTGCAGGGTGGTGGTTTAACTCAGGTCGATGAAACAAAAGCAGGTTGCCGTGGGTCCTAATGGTAGTCATATTCCATGTATTAAATACTTACTTAGGAATAAGAACTAAAATACAAAGAAAAAGAAGTTGTATTTTTAGACATTTTTGTAAACTTTTGCTCTGAAACACTGTAATTATTGTCGCTGTACATCAATTATTGTATAAAATATAGATCCATGGTACTATCGATCAGATTTGCGACATGTTTGGCACAAGAAACAAATATTACCATTGTAATTCTGTAGCTAGTATGTTTAATAACTAAGGCATATTCA
Source organism: Mantis religiosa (assembly GCA_030765055.1). Taxonomy (NCBI): domain Eukaryota; kingdom Metazoa; phylum Arthropoda; class Insecta; order Mantodea; family Mantidae; genus Mantis; species Mantis religiosa. The sequence continues at coordinate 166,693,065 of CM060953.1, forward strand.
TATATACAAAACAATTACAACTTGCGCGTCATCTGTAGCGTAAAACGTGTACTTCGTGTTACATGACACTTCCACTGTGTGCTCTGATCGTAGTCGCTCAGTAAACACGCGGGACATTTGAACTACATGTTTGTACTGGTTTTCTTCTTCCAGAAAAATTTTAGCGTTAAAATAATATTTTGTTTGCCACTTACATACATAATTAGTGAAGAAGGACTTGCATTCTCTCATTGTCAAGATTGCTCAGTAAATGGATTTTCTGGGATCACCTGAATCTAAAAAACAACTTTTCAGCGAAACTCAAAGCTGCAAAACCTTTAAATATCAAACCTATATACAGGTTCAGCATCTTCAATGGTGACTCGTGAAGGAGTTTAAGAATATATTTTTAAAGAATTGCTCCTCAAATGAAAGCCTTCTCAAAAACTTTGCCTTTGTCAATTGTGATAAGCAACTCCTTGGATTTTAATTTAAGTACTATATGTCTAAAGTATGTGTATGACAAATGAAATATGTCTCTTAACTTTGCAGGAAATGTCCTCAGAAATCCTTTTCTTTATGAACGATTTCTGTATGACTGCTAAACTGTAAGTGCTAGACAAAGTTTCACTACACATATAATGTACATTCTGTTGTAATATACAATTTAGGTATTATCAGAAGGAAACATTTCGCATTTACCCTATGTTATTTTTCTAAGTTTCCCTATAGTTATGCTCTTCTAACCCGGCTTATTGCGGCCACAAAGAATGTCCTATCCATTAGACGATCACAGCTAATGAGAGAAGTTATGAGATATGCTTTCGGTGTATGAATGAATTATTCACAATGTGTTATATAATTTTAAACACACATATATTTTAGATAAGTTTAAAATAGCTTACTTTTATGAATATATTTGTGAAATTTATGTCTATAACGTGTCTTATGATTGCGTATTTCAGCATTTCTGTCATAATTTGTGTAATTAGCCTTCATATTAGTTAATAATTGTTGTTTCATATATAAACTTGGTGGGATCCAGAAATTGAAATTCCTGAAATGATTTCTGCAGCCTTCTGATTTTGGTATACCACACATAATTCTTAGTCTTCTTTTGCTGCTTAAATATTATCTAATTGTTATATCGCTTACTCATAGTGTTACAGTGTATGACAGTATAGAAAAAAAAATAAGCAAATTAGAATGTTCTGAGTAATTAAATGTTACTCGAGTTCTCGGCTGATAGAGTTGATGGTGACACGTGAAGAAGTTTTAGAACCTATTTTAAAAAATGGTCCCTCAAATGAAAACCTACTCAAAATCTTTGCGTTTGTCAATTGTCATAAACCGCTCTAATGATTTTAATCAAAGTTATATAAGTCTAAAATATGCGTAGGACGAACGAAATGTGTCTCTCAAACTTGCAGGAAACGTCCTCAGAAATCCTTTTCGTTATGAACGACTTCTGTATGACTGGTAAACTGTAAGAGAGACAAAAAGTTACTACACATATGATGTAGATTTTGTTATAACATACAATTTATGTCTGATGAAAGCGAAACATATCACATTTACTCTATGTTATTTTTCTGTGTTTCCCAATAGTTATATTTTTATAGCCTGGCTAATTGCGGCCACAAACAATGTCCTATCCACTAGACGATCACAGCTAATGAGAAAAGATTTGAGAGATGCTTTCAGTGAATGAATGAACTTCAATTTTATATAATTTTAAACAGATATATTTTAAAGATTTTTAAAATACCTTAGTTTTATGAATATATCTGTGAAATTTGTATGTATTACGTGTCTTATGATTGTGTGTTTCAGAATTTATCATAATTTGTGTTATAAGCCATCATATCAGTTAATAATTATTGTTTCATATATAAAATTGGTGGGATCAAAGAATTGAAATTCCTGAAATGATTTCTGCAGCCTTCTGATTTTTGAATACCACAGATAATACTTAGTCTTTTCTCATTGCTTAAATTTTACTGTTATAGCACTTACCCACAGAGTTACAGTGTTTGGCAGTAGATAATAAAAATAGGCAAATTAACATATTTTGTGTACCTTAAATGTTACTCCAGCCCTCAGCTGATACAGAAGTAAACAAACTCGGCTCAGCTTCACTACTAACCTATCAAAATGTTTGTCCTAGCTTATATATCTGCCTTCCCACAAACATAGAAATAATAGTGTCAATGTCTGTACAAATAAGTTGTGATACGTGATTGTACACATTGTAATAATGCTACCAAGTATAAACAGTAATTTGTGTAAGTTTAGGGTAATCTTGATGTAGTAAATAGTTTTAAGTAATAGACCGTAAATATTGTGTAAAAATCTCCCAAATATTTTGAGGATTTCATATTTCTCTAAGAATTCTTTGGCTAATAAACTGAACTGAATTGAAATAAGAGTTCCCAAATAGCTATATTTGCTGAAAGTAGTTGCTGCAGTTTCTCTCGATAGCGTGAGTCGTCTATCACATAGGACATTGTGTTCTGGACGCAGTAATTCAGGTTACTTTTCGGAAATTCATAAAAATAACGAAGTGGAAATCTGTAACGTTTCACTCTAAAAAATAAAATGTATGAAACCTAACTTTAATGCTGCAACAAAATCTACCTTATACGAGTAATAGGATTTGGTATATCCCTTAGCTTTAACAGTTATACACATGTCTTTAAGAATGAAAATATCTTCAAAGGACATCCTCTGCAAATTTATTGTATGCATTTCGCTTGTCATACTTATATTTTGAAAATATAAATCTTATTTAAATCATTAGGGCCATTCCTTTAACAAATGACAAAGTCAAAATTTTTGAAAAATTTAAGGGGCAGTGTGCTATTGTGAAGTTTTTTCAAAAATCTCCACATGTCGGCTATATATAATTTTGTAATATAAACTGATTTACAATTTGAAGTTTTGCTGAAAACGCTTTTCTTTACCATTGTTATTCGCTTGTGGTATGGAAATATTTATTTACTGTCCAATCGCGACATTATATAAAGCAACTTTTTCTCTACTGGCCATGTATGTACGCGGTACAGAAAGTACTATTTTAACACTGAAATTAAGCCCGAAGAAATAAATCGCTGTAGCTGAAATACCCGGCATGTTTACTGAGTAACCGCGATCACAGCAACACAGTGGAAGTCTCATGCAACGCTAATTTCGCATAGTACAGTACAGATGTCGCGCAAGTTGGAATTGCTTAGTATACATATATTAGTATGTCTTATTTATTAAAAAGCTTTAAAAGTTCTTAAACTCATGCTCCATTTCGATAGAAAAATATATACTTTATGTGAAACATAGTAAGCTGGAACCATATACTAATAAGAATTGGATATATATGAGGAGGAGGTATTGCACGTCGGAACGAAAGTATTCAGAAACTTATATAGTTACAGGAAATTGAACTGTTTTGGTGTATTCATTTATTCCAAATTCAAAGCTTGGATTTTTATATGCATCTGAATATATGTCCATAATGTAATTGAGCTATTTTGTACATTATTTGAGTTCAGGGTATTATGTGATTAGGATACCAAGTTGGCTTAACTGTACTATTTGAACGAAATTTTAAAGCTAGAAATAGAAATTTAAGTATTAAGGGGATGGAGCGCTGAAGATCCCAAGTTCTACAATTTTCAAAGAGTCTTGCTGAAATTTACCACTTAGTTCTGATGTATATTGGGCACAAAATTAAAAACTGGATTTTTGTGCCCTTAATTGTTTTTCGTAATTAATTTGTGGTAATCAAATCTCGGGCAAAATTCGAAGCACTCCACACGATGTAAGTTTTCGAAATTTTAATTTATCTGTTTCTAAATGTATTTAAATGGTTATGAAGAAAAGATCTATCATTTGGATTTCTTGTGCTGGATTTAGTTCCAGGGAAAAATAAGATATGGAACAAACAAAAAAGTCATAAAATAATCAAACCTTTGACTTTATATATCAATAAATTTCAAAATATTAGAAATTCATATTGTGACTTTGTGGGTTCGTGAAATGAAAAGTCCAATTTCACCACTCAAAACTGTTCTTTATTTCCACCGACTTAGAGTTTAACACTTGCCAATTACACAGAATTGCGTACTGCACACAATTACAATTCACCAGTTCGTCCGTTACAACTTCACTTGTACTCGCGATTACGTCAACTCCGATGCTCATACACAGCTACGTACAGTCTTCCGTTGCACAATCTTCTCGTTCATTAACACGTCACTGACTAACACTTACACCAAGAACTGTGTCTGTCTCCTCACTTACTGACTAACTGACACTCTGAAACCCTTTTTATAGGAATGTCACTGTTCTTCTAGAAGTCTCTGGTTTCCACAGGAAGGTTCCAGTAGATGAAAGATCCCGTAATTTCCAGAACACAGGTAGAAGAAAAACAGACCGCACAATCATGTTTTTCCCCCAGCCATCCCTGTCACCACTATAAGACGGACGAGGGGGAGGCGTGGCTAACACGGATCTCCCCTGTCTTCCGCTCTCAGCTGCTTCCATAGGGTGTTCCAACGCCCGGGTGACAATATGATACAAACCATAGTTTGCCTTCTAACAACATGTGTTGAAAATTTTAAAGGGATTGAGTCGAAACTGCATCCTGTAAGAGATTTTGAATGACAAAATATGTTGAAAAAGATATAGCTCAGTAAATAGAATTTTAAATTCCAAATCATTTTCGTTTTCAGTTACATATATTGAAGCAGACTGAAACCCTCTAGATATGTATGTTGGACCCTTCTGGCTCCTGCTGCTCTCTTCTGCAGCAGTTTTCCCCAACTTTAGTGTTCTGGATGTTTCAGGGGTTACCTTCGCAGAAATTGCTGAAAGAAGTAAGGGTAAATTGGTCCTTCCCTTGGCTAATTTTTAGAGATGATGGTAAAATCTCAGTGACCACTATGTCCGACAGCAGCTTGAATGAAGCATAACAACAAAATTGAATTCACTGTTGGCTGATGTCACAGAAATATGAATTCTTTTCTTACACACAAGTACTTCCTTTCGGCATTTACGCCATATCATGCTATGTAAAACTTCACTTGCAATTTGTGTCTCATCCAATGTACATCTCCTTAGGATTTCATCTGATGTCAGCCTTTGTACACAGGCATTAATTATCTTATCACATCAGGCCTCAAGTATGTTCTCATAGTTGTGTTATGTTTAGGCGTTTCTTCCCCATTCACCCATAACTTAATTATAAAAACATAAAATTGGGTCCATTAGGGCAGCTGGTATGCATTGGAATGCTATCACTTAAACATCAGTGACGTAAAGTGTCATAAATATCTTGTATCATTGCAGGTACATCGGGAATGTTTTTTGTCATTGCACTTCTGTAATATATTTGGTGTCGAGCAATTACATTTGCAACTAGGCTGCCATGCGACGTGCCATCAAGTGTTTCATTTTCAACCTTCGATTCATCCACCGTGCCTTGGAGGCCTTTAATAATCCTTTTGGCAATGTGCATAATGCATTCCTCTTTTTTGATTTGGTTCAGGTTCTTTCTTCGTTGTACAATAATAATATTCCTGGAGATCACTGCACATCACAAAACCAGAATAATGCACAATTTCCACTAATTCTGCACTTTTGACTTCTGCCTTCGTATATCTGGTAGCTTGAGATGATGACCGGTAAAATGAGCACAAAAACCTCGTAATTGAAATAAAAATTAACTAACAAGGTTAATGAAACCAATGCTTTTCCAGGTAACACATCTTTGACACGTACACTATACAGTGCCATATCCATCTAAATAATTTAATGATAAACGAGCATGTATGAAGGTACAATGCAGATTATGTTATGATAATTTTTGGCATGTACCTACTATCCAACATGTTCCTTAACAACAGGTCTTTCTAAAAATTTATTCCCTGCCTTCTTGATGCCCATATGCCCCCTCGGGCCTCTCAAATCTTGGGAAATTCACAAATTTATTAACCTTTATCCTTTCTCAATTTCGTTTCCATACAGCTAAAACGTACATTGCTATTTCTAACTGTAAACTTTCGTTCAAATGGCACAGATTAGCCAAAATAATATCTTAATCACATTGTACATTAAGTTGTTTACAATTGACACAATAAATGAACCAAAGGATTTCAATTTCTTGTACTTATATAAGTTTCTGAACGCCTTCGTTCCGAAAGAGATTAGCTTTTCTCAATCTATATCACAATTTTATAGAAAATGATTCCTACTTACTATGGTTCATATTTAGGATTCATTTTCCATCAAACCAAAACATTAGTTTTGTAATTTTTCAAAGCACTTTAATAAATAAGACAAACTTCTATATGTATACAAAACAATTCCTACTTACGCGTCATCTGTACTATACAACGTGTACTTCCCGTTTCATGAGACTTCCACTGTGTCGCTGGGTTGCAGCTACTCAGAAACATGCCGCATATTTGAGCTACACCCGCTTTCTTCTTTGGGCTTAATATTAGTGTTAGATAGTACTTTCCGTACCGCGTACATACATGGTAGGTAGAGATGGAGTTCCTTTCTGTCGATGTCGAGATTGCACAGGAAATAAATATTTCCGGATCACAAATGAATAAAAAAGTTAAAACAAGCCGTTTTCAGCAAAACTTTAGATTGAAATTACCGTTTATACTTCGTAGCACTAATACAAAGTGTACAATCACATATCACAACTTACTTATACAGACATTGACACTAGCATTGCACTACAGGAATTATCGAGATCCCTTTTCATTGATGAATTTTCAATTCATGACCACGTGAAACAAGAATAATAATAAAATATATTAGTTTAGTGAAGATCGCGTAACTGATATATTCACACTTTACCTGAATTATAAAAAATATTCACTAACTGAGTGCGCTGATTGTTGTAGCTGAAGGTTCACTTAAGTCCACTTACAGAGGCTATGTCATTTAATTGACCGGACAAGTTGTCATATAATTTTAAACAAATATATTGATGAAGCTTATTTAGTGAAATATCATCCTCCACCATGTCGAAAACCTTGGTTACATCCAAAATTAGTCCCATCCCCACTTCTCTATGATCAAATGTGACATAAGTAGTTTCAACAACATTTATTGCTGTTGAACTGTTAGATTTATTGCTCTGGAATCCATGTTGACTATTATTAATTATATTAAATTTGAGGAACAGCATGCATTATTTTTTCTAATACTTTAGAAAACGCTGAAATCAAAGCTATTGCTCTACAGCTATTTGTGGTTTTCTCATCTCCTGATGTGAATATTGATTATATGTTGCTACCTTCAGTTCCTGTGCCACTTCGAAGAGACAGGGCTATTTGGCACAGAGTATCTAAGATATTCATACTACATTGTTTAACTAAATAGCTTGAACTTCAATCAAGGGCTTCAGATTTCGTATTTTGAGGTCCTTAATTACATCAAGTATTTTGTCTTTACAGACTGGTGACAAAGATAATGATTAATCATTTCTACGAGTTAGATCTTCGTTTTCTAAACTTTCAATTGAATTACTTTTCATTGAAAATTATTTGACATATCTAGAAAGATATTCTTAAACACGTTGGCCATTTCTCTAAGATTTGTAACGTTTTATTTTGTGATTTTAATACGAGGGGAGTCTGAAAATTTTCGGACCTCAACATGAAGATGGCAGCACTTGTAAATAAAAGCTAGTGAATTTCTCTGTTCATCTGTTGACAGTTACACACCAAAGTTTCAGCCATTTTGGATGCTCAGTTGTCATGAAACAGTCGTTTGAGTGATCTTCTGTGAGTGTTTTAGTGTAATGAACAATATAGAGTAACGAGCTGTCATTAAATATTTGTTTTTGAAAGGCAATACGCCTACACTAATCAAAGATCTGTTGGATTCTGTATATGGGGACTCTGCACCATCATTTGACACAGTGAAGTTTTGGGCGGGCAGTGAATTTAACCGTGGCCGTAAGAGCTTGGGAGGCGATGAAAGTTCGCGACGTCCAAATATTGCAACTACATACAGGAACATCTAAAACTTCACCAAATGCCTTAAGCCGACCACCGAATATAAGTGAGAGGGATATTAGAGGCCATAAACATTTCAAAAGAACCTGTCACATATTAATACAACATTTAGGAATGAGAAAACTGTCCACAGTTTAGGCGCAATAAACCCGAGGTTTTGCACCGATTTATTACTGTAGAATGAACTTGAATGCACGCCCAAAACAAAAGTACAGACCAAACAGGGGATTGCAAAGGGGTTACCTGCTACAAAAGGAGCAAAAACTGTTTTTTCATTTGGGAGGGCGGTCTGGGAAGCCTTTGGCGACTGTTTTTTGGGATAGTCATGGAGTTATTCTAATCGATTACCTTGAAAGAAGGAAACCCATTACGGGAGCATCCTAGGCACTATTACTTGACAAGCTGAAGACAGAACTTGTGGAAAGCGGTCACATTTGATGAGAAACATTTATGTTTCATCAAGACAAAGCACCGTCTCACACCTCAGCGGTTGTAGTGGCGAAAAGCCACGAATTACGGTTCGAACTGCTTCACCATCTTCCTTAGTCACCAAATCTAGCCCCAGACTTCTTGTTGTTCCCTCATTTGAAAATTGTGCATTGAGGACAGAGATTTTCGTCAAATGAAGAAGCAATCACCTTCGTGAACAATTATTTTGCAGGGAGAATGCCGAATGCTATTTGGAGGAGTTATAGAGACGGCAGCATCGCTGGGAGAAGTTTACTTATAGAGCTACAAGAAGATTATACTGAAAAATAAAAAGAATTCTGAAAAAAATTCTAGTAGGTACTTTAATTCGGTTGGAAACCTTTCAGACCACCTATGTGCAATGTTTCCTTGCAACGGCATGTAAGAATTAATCTCCCGTTTTATAATTTTCCACATATCTTTCTGTTTATGTGTCACTTGTATTATATTTCTACCATTCTCTAATATTTTTGCTATAGGAATAAAAAATTTATATATTGATTTATATTTTATATGGTATTTTACAAATTCATGGAGGCCGTGCCATTTCTAAGAATATTACTCAAGAATGGAAGCTCCTCGCTGTAAGTTGTAATACCCTTGGTGACTCATGTACAGTGTTTTCCCCTGACTTTAACTTTAAAATAGCAGTAAGGCTATATCGTAGTAGTATTTGAAGGTATTTACAAATCTAGTGAATATATGTACTGAAGTTTCCTCATACAAGTCTTCCTAATATTTGTGCTCCAGCAAATGTTTGAAATAGTCAATAGATTTAGTCTTCTGCAATCTGCCCTTTTGACTGCTATGCTTGATTTTCTAAAATTCTCTTAGCTTGGCCAATTTATTCTTAGTAAATATTCAAGTGAGATAACAACTTCCGGTGCCGCATCAAAGTTCCTAGAAGTCCTGGACAGAACCTAACATTTTAAGCGCTTTTTTTTCAATTGCATGGGCTAGACGGCAGTAACAACCGGATGTGAAGGACATTCGGTGTAGCCAATTACATTATTTTGGCTCACGTTGTGTGGGCATACAATTATGGTAATAGTAAAAAAAAATTATTATCTCAACATTTAAAAAAACCTTCTATTGTTCTGTTGTATGGAGCACTTTCGCACCACAGTTGGCTAGCTGTTGACCAATTTCAACGAAATTTTAAAGCTGGAACTGTAATTTAAGTTTTAATGGAAGCAAACCAAAGTGAAATTAAGTCTGATAAAGACCGCCTCGGTGGCGAAGATCGTAGCATGTGACCGCCTCACGTTCAAGAGGTCCCGAGTTCGAATCTCGGTCAGGGTGAGTTACCTGGATAATTTTTTCGGGGTTTTCCCTTATCCTTCAAGACGAAAGTCGGGTAACTCTAAGCTCCATGGAACCTGGACTCATTTGAGCATCTTTTCATTCAATTCATTCAACGTGCGATATAGCATAACGTTCGGGCGGACGTAAATTAAAAAAAAAAACTGATAGAAATTTTCGTGGATTAGGTAAACTCCCGAGATTTGAAAGTCTAGCGAGAGTGTATCAGCAGGAAAAAGAAAATGATTGCCTCACGTTCAAGTAGTCTCAAGTTCGAATCACGGTCAGAACTGGTTGCCTGAAGAGGGTTTTTCCGGGGTTTTCCCTTATTCTGAAAGACGAATATGGGGTAACTCTAAGCTCTATGGCCCCTAGGCTCATTTGAAAATCATTTCACGCACTCCCTGTTAGGTGACAAGTATCTAAATATCGAACATTAACATTATGACACAGCCTGAGTTGTCCCATAATTACACATTTATTTATGGTTAAACTTTAGATTAATCTATCTAGCATTTTATAATGTGTCAAGGATGTTTTAGATGCAAAATGAGTTGCCTTGTATTAGTTTCATTGCGATGGTAATTTACTTGTTGTAATAACGAAATTTTCTGGTTCTTATTAGTGGTTTTCATCTCTAGCTACCAGAAACACAATGGCAGATGTTGAAATTGCAGAATTAAAGGAAATTACGTATATTTCTTTTTTTAGTCGGTGTGTAGTGATCGACTGTATTAGTGCAACTTCCTATAGGAAAAAGTGATGTAAGTAAAATTTAAAGAATCCAAAGCTTCAAAATATTTCTCATTGCAAGACAAACAAAGAGCTTGTACATTTTATATCCAGGAAACTAAAACAAAAAGCTTTTTCATTGTCAAAATCCTGTTCCGGGAAGGATAACTACACCATGAATGTACGGAGCTGAAATAATAAAGAAATCACATAATGATATTCACTTGGTTAATCTATACTTAATGTTGTTTTATATGAACACATTGAAACCAAATCACAATTACAAATAGCTGTAATTTAGGAAAGCTGTAGTTGCAGTAATTTAAACTGGAAACTACTTACCTAACATGTAGTGTGATATATCACACAAACATTTTAAATTTAAGACTACTGAGACAAAACCAACTAATATATCCAAACAAATAAATAAAATTGCTTCATGTTCCCTGAATATTTAGAACATGGTCATCACAATAGTCCTCAAACATTTTATTAATTTTTCACTGATATTGAAATGAAAATCGAAACAGTAAGAAATAGTTGATGCTGGACCTGTAGGTAGTATTTGGAGGACCTTTTGAGCGAGGAGTCCAGAGTTGGATTCCCGACTAGGGTGGGGACATTTCTCCAACCAAGTTAATTCCCGATCGTCCCTAAAGTCTGCACGTACGAACGGGAGTGCGAATGTGTGTGACATCTAATGATCAAAGTACCAGCAACTCAGTAATAAAAGCCAAAAGGCGATATGTTCACAAGGAGAACGGCTGCCGATATGAACATTGCAGTTAAAGGCGGAGTACAAATGGAACAACAAATATTTGATGATATGTCACAATAAATTGCTGTATATGAGAGAAAGAACGCTTCGGTCTACCTTTATATTTCTGGAAGTCATCACTATACACCACGAAAACAAGAGACATAACCTAATTCCATTAACTTTGCACTTTCATTACTGTCATCATATTCGTGGTAGCTGAGAGGATGACCTCTAAAATATCAGAAAATCCTCGTTTTTGCAACAATAAATAAGGAACAAGGTTAAAGAAAGTAATGTCAGGTAACTGCTTTGCATATAAAACGCTTCTTGACTCATTGCAAGGTGCTACATTAATCTAAAGAATAAAACTTTAAGTAAATATGTTACGAAGCCAGAATTCAGGTTATATCATGATTTAGCTATATGCTAACATCGTACTTAATAATAGGTCTTTGTGAAAATCCATTACTTCCTTCTTCACGCTCATACATCCTCGCAGGCCTCTCAAATCTTGTGAGATTTACAAATCAATGAAACATATATTCAGACTGAATTTTGTTTTGGTTTGATAGCGCTAAAAGTGAAATTACAATTCCCGATTTAAAATTTCGTTCATCATAGTATACTTAGCCAAATGTGGTATCTAGTTCGCATGGTACATTGAGCTCAAATAGAGCACAAAGGAGGTAAATAATATTATGGAATGTTATTCTTTACAAATATTTATCGTATTGGCATCACTAATTGTCGTTCATATCCGTATGTTAGTGCCATCTTGCAAAAAGGCGTACGTGTATCTGACCAGGTATTTTGGTAGCCTTGATGCGGAACCAGAAGTACTTCTTGGGTTTCACACAATCTCCACATATTCAAATGCCACTCAGTGATACGATAATTTTAAAAATCATTTAACTCAATACCATCAAATACTCATTAAAACACCTGAAAATAGGAAAATGCGAATAGAAACAATAGCAGAATTTGTTGAACCTATAAGTGCTTTTGCATTCCTTCGTTTCGAAACACACTACTTCTTGTCGACCTATATTGATTACTAAATAAAATGTGACTCCTATTTATTTTGTACACATTTACGACATATTTTGCAAGAAATCGGATTGTCGCAATTGTAGTATTGTGGATAGTATTTATAAATAATACATATTGATATATATAAAGCGATTACAAGTGTCCTGTCATCTGGGGAGTGCAATGCGTACTTGGTGTTGTATGAGGCTTTCGCTGTGTCGCTGTGATCGCTGTCCCTCCGTAAACACGCGCGATATTTGAACAGAACCGTTCTCCACTTATATACCACGTAATGCATAGTAGGTATAGGACGCAGCTCCGTACTTTCTATTAATTGTATTGTATCAATGTGTAGACTGCACAGGAAATAAATGTTTAGGTATCTAAAAACGAAAAGGTTTCCACCAAAACAAATATTTGGAAAGCCGGTTATATATCGATATGTTCAAGGGCGAAATATGAGGATCTTCCAGTAAATATCACAATTAAACAAAACCCCTTAGGTGAAAAAATATTGTGACTTTGTGGGTTCGTGAAATGAAAAGTCCAATTTCAACACTCAAAAATGTTATTTATTTCCACCGACTTACAGTTACACTCTTGCCAAACACACAGAATTACATAATGCACACAATTACGATTCACCAGTTCGTCCGTTACAATTTCACTTGCACTAGTAATTACGGACAACACTCCGATGCACGTACACAATTACGTAAATTCTTCCGTCGCACAGTCTTCTCTTCCACTAATACGGCGCTACTTCACTAGCACGTCCAGCACTGACAGACTCCCCCTTCCACGACGTGTTGCTTATATAGGGTCCGCTTGCCGATCTAGAAGGTTCTCGATTAGATTGAATGTCCCGAGCTTCCAGAACCTAGGAGAAGGGTAAAGAGACGGCTCAGGGGCCCGACATGCCTCTCCTAACCATCCTTTCTTAACGCTATAAGACAAACGAGGGGGCGGGGCGAACGCCGACCCTTCTCCTGTCGCCCACTCTATAGGGTGTTCCGATGTTCGCGTGACTATATTAAGCACTTTTGATTTTGCGATTTGTTATAAATATCTCTAATTATTTAAATTAATATAATCGATGCTTAGAACATATGTATAACAAATGAAAGGCATATTTTAAATTTTCAGGCAATATCCTCAAAAGACCTTTTCATTCTCAATAACTTTGTATATCTGGTTAGCTGTAAGAGATAGACAAAATCTTACTACATATATAATGTAGGTCTTGTTGTAACATACAATTTAGATTTGATGAGTTTTAGAATAAACATTTCACATGTACACCTCGTTACATTTCTGAATTTCCCAAATGATGTACTTTTCGAACCTGGGTTATTGCGGCAGCAATGCGAAGCCCTAATGATTAGACGATGACGACTACTGAGAGATGCTGTGGGAGATGCTTTCAGTGAACGTAGATATCTGGAAGTCTTCGAGAGTAGCGTTTCTTTGTAACAGAAAATGCAGTACCAGAGTTATCAATAGATATACAAACAAAGTCAGCGCTTTTAACTGTCGTTTCTCCATCATATCCTCGAATTAACTATTTAGGCTATAATTCATAATTGTCAGCCTTTAATACCCAAAACTACAGTAGCTGAGTCATGAAATTGTCCCAGGTTAAGAAGTGGTATTAATAACGTCACGGTAACCTGAAATGTGTTGAAGTTTGGGTTTGAATGGAGATATGTTAAGCACAGGTAGCAAACATGAAACTTATTAAGTTCAATATCGGAATACACATAACTGAATAAAGGCGAAGTCAGAAGTCATTTAAATATAAGGAGCTATCAGGCTAGCACGCTAGGCTCCAAAACTAGACAATGATAGAACATCTGCTTATTATAATGTTATTGAAATGGTTTCTGATAATAAAAGGAACTTACCAAAAAGGTACATATTTAACGTCACATATGCGATCTGTCAACGAATGTTTCATACTTAACCGTTAAATTCCGCGATTATTTAATATTTGGTTTCATAATGTACATAAGAAATTAAGCGCAGTATATTCTGCTTAGTAACATATGATTTGCTATTTTCCCTTTTCTGCTACAAATTTAAAGCGTATGTTCACAAATTAAGATGAATTACGGATTGGTTTTCAAAACCTCATAGTGAAGAATGGTAATCACGTTTGAAACTCACATTATTACTCTTTGCAACAACATCAAATGTGCAAATAACTACACCGTAAATTGAAACGCAGGCTAAGACCCTTGGTTCTTAGCTCGGGGTTTGATACTCGGTTCTGTCGTTTAAGTCACAATCATTTACCTTCTCCCGAACTACTCAAGACTAAGATATCTGCATCTTACATGTCTCCTAAAAAATTGGACACATTTCTGTCACGCCAAACATAAACGTGTTAAAGGTTAGGATTGTTTTAGAGTTACTATTTTAATGTTACAATTACAGACAGCAGCAATGAGGCTTACTACGTCCAATATCTAGATATATAAAACTGGATAAACATGGAATATGTCCATCAGCAGTAAGGAGTTATAATGATTAACATGGTGGCATTCAAATCCAAACAAATGGTTCCATTCCCGTCTGGAGGAAAATGCTATATAGCAGCAATATTGATAGATGTCCCTGAAGTATGAAGAATAAAAGAGAGCATTAACATGGCGTGTGAGTGAACTTAAAGAAAAACCAAAGTAAACGTCTATACCACATTGCCGATTGGTATTTGTTCCAAATAGAGAGTCGCTCATTGGAAGGACAGACAGGCAGCTAGACGCACGAAAGAAATGTCTTGCACTAGAGTATAGCTGCACCGTCCAGCCGACATATGCAGTACACCGTCGTCTGGTCCTTCAACTATGAAACAGATGATGCTGAAGAGAATGACGGGAACAAGCAAATAAAGAAATCGAATTTGTGGTAGAAAAATAATGACTTCAATGCTTGTTGGTCACGTCTCTCGTGTAAACAAAGTATTTCAATCCTTTATGTTTAATATAAGAATTTACAAATACCTGAACAGATCATTTTCAGGATGTTCTACAATTAAGTTAATCTAATTCGCAGCCGAGTCATGAACTATTAATATTGATAAATGAACCAGCAAGGATACTAATGGTGTAAGGTAATTATGACTACGTCACTATTTAACATAGTAAAATTTAAATAATTTTTCAATGTAATTTTTATAGATTGTGATATTTACTTTTGAATACTACATAGGATTCATTTAAATATCTTTAGCATAAAGTAAATATTTATCATGGCCTAACAATTATTGTATAACAAAACAAAAGAAAGCTCATAAACTTGTTAATTCTGTAGAACAATTTTTGTCAGCTCAAGATTATGTGATGAGAGAGCGATTTCTTACACAATGTCTATATAAGTTCGTTTAGCATAGTTGATATGGCCTTCACTCGTATTCTGTTTTGTCATTAACATTGTTCGTGCTGTCCTAGACAACTCTTGAATTCCAAAAATCTACATTTGATTGCGTTGCAAAAGAAAACGAATGACGACACTGTGGCACACGTCATTCGTCTGTTTACCTGACAGATAGAAGCACCGTAGGGGTGAAGCATTTCGCACTTCGGGGGCACATTCCATTTGGATATTTTTTGTATGAATGACCACAATAGAATCAACAAATAGTTAAATGGATAAATAGAAATTGGAGAGAATGAATAACAAAATAAGCTGAACTCGAAGCACTTATACAAGCTTTTGAATACTTCCGTTCTGAGAAACGATATATCTTCTCTTTCTATATCCACTTTTTTACAGAATATGGCGTCAGCTTTCAATAGTTCCCATATAGAATTTATTTTATATCAAAGCAAACTGTCACCTTAACAATGTTGGGGAAGGAATTTTAATAACTATGACATATTAATACGCACAAAACAATTACATCTTGCGCGTCATCTACAATATACTATGTGTACTTCGTGTCGTATCAGACTTTTACTGTGTCCCTGTGGTCGTAACCAGTCAGTAATCAGGCGGGACATTTGAATTACACCGGCTTTCTTTATCTCTGTATCAAGTACATACACGAAGGTACACAAGGAGTTGCACTCTATCAGTGTCGAAAATACACATGAAATAAATATCTTGGGATCACACATAAATCTAAAAAAAAACTGCTTTTTCAGCTAAACTCAAAGCTGGAAAGCCATTTGAACCCCAAATTTTTATATAGGTTCTGTGACTTAAGGAGCGACGTGTGAGGATTTTCTAGAAAATATCCCAATAAAACACTGGCCGCTAAATTAAAGTTATTTCAGAATGTTTGACCTTGTAATGTGTTATAAACAAACCTAATTACCTAATTAAAGTAATATATGTTTAAGTATGTGTGTGGCAAGAGAAATGTCTGTGTTAAATTTGCAGGGAATGTTCTCAGAAGCCCATTACATTCTGGTAGACCGATAATATAGACAAAACATTACTACTCATATAGATCCTGTTATAATATATAATCCATATTTAGTACATTTGTTTTAGAGTGAATCATTTAAGATTTACACTTTGTTATATTTCTGAATTACCCAATAGTTATTGTATTCTAACGTACTTTATTGTGGTCACAATGCAATGCCTTAGCAGCTAAACAATCACGGATAACAAGAGAAATGTTAGGGCATGTTTTCAGCAAATATAGCTGTTTGAGAGCGCATATTTCAATTTAATTAAATTTACTAGCCATAGAATAACTGCAATTTTGTATTACACAATTTTTACAATCGATTCTAACTTTTTTACAATATCAAGATTACCACTATCTCTGTTGTACATTTGAAATAGGTAATAGGCATCATATTGGAGATGTAAGTACAGAATAATGTACTATATTATTTGCATACCTACCTAAGTACCTGCCTATCTGACAGCCCGCTTGCCTCCTTAGATACAAGAAACCTGGAAACGTGTAAATAATGGAACTACACTATGGACACCTGATTTTCTCTCTTTCTTTCTTTCTTGTTTTCTTTTTTCTTTTTGTAATTTACGTCCTCCAAAGTTAAGTCATATCAGAGGATGAATGGAATATGTGAAATGATGCTCAAATGAGCCCGGGGTCCATAGAGCTTAGAATAACCGATATTCGTCTTTCAGGAGAAGGGAAAAGCCTTATGCAGGTAACTCACCCTGACTGAGATTCGAACTCGGACCTCTTGAGCGTGTGGCAGACATGCTACCACCACGCTAAAGAGGCGGGCACGACACTTGATGATGCAAGGGAAGCCCATTGAGGGTGTTTCAGAAAACATTTAAACTCTAGTTCCTTTCGATGTATGACGCAAGGATGTCTGCAGTTAATAGTAGTATATGGTCTAAAACAAGAAACTCTCCAAGGATAATACCTTTATCTACGATACATGCGATACGATACTACGATTCAAATTTTGCCAAGGTTTTATAGGTTATCATATAGTATCTCAATGTTGTGAGTATGTTATATTTAGAAAGGTATATTCAGATGTAATTAACGGTAGTATATTTACACAACCATAAACATTGTGCAATTATTTTTCAATAAACGAAAGTCACTCACTGAATAAGGGTGAATCTCTTTTGAAAGCTTTCGAAGTGCTGTTGAAATAGGCTACAATATTGTGACGGTGCCTCTACGACAGCCTACAGTCATGCTACATGATTGTGTTAATTGGCATAGATACATTCCAGTTCTAAAATGATTGATCAAGATTGTAAGGATACAGTCTTCCATGTGCGAATGACCTAAATGTATCATGCATTTTTTACAGAACTAACAGCTCAATGGTTGACACACTTATTAGGACAAACTGCCAATCCTATGGAGCATACCATATGCAAGTTTCCTACCTGCAACAGAACTAACACACATGTTCAAGAACTAAGTTATTGATTACCCTTAAGGAGCGAATTAACAAGAATGTATGAAACTACACAATTTACAGTCTTGCTGCAAGATAAGCACGTTGAGCTGTAAATACTAAACCGAAGCTGCACTTCACTACACGTAGTGAACTCTACAGTAAATTACACGCAACTTTACAACAATGCGACACTACTTCATAAATCTCAAAACATTTTGCTTCTTTCTGCCATTCTTTCCAAGACAGAACACGGTATAGGACAAATAGGAACTCATAATTCTCTCGTAAGTTATGCATTCTGCTTAAATTGATATTTTACTGATACTTTATAACAAGTTCAACTTTTGTTCCCGTTTTCGGTTCTACATGACATTTTCTGTTACAGTAGCTCCAATCTGAACACAATACGTATTTGTGTATGTTTAGAAGTTCTGCAAGTTCTGCTCTCTAAATTTGAAAGCATCAGTCCTAGAATCGGTATCATTACTTTTAAGATTCATCACTCTGATGGATAATATAATCAAATGTGAGGTTAACATAATGTAAGGTACCAACTGAGGTAGATGAGAAGCATTTTTACCGGTCAAGAGTGTCTTTTTTTTTTCAAAAATCAATTCCGCCTAGGCTTCTGAAGCGTAAACATATAGACTGAAAATCTTTTACATATCCTAGTAAAAGGGATATAACATATCCTATTATAGTTCTCTAGATATACAGGTTTTACTGCTTACTTTGTTATTTACTTCAAACAAGAATTACACATTTTTAATTCGAAAACTTGAAGCGGTGGAAGTTGAAGAAACAGCCCCTCGTGTGATATTGTTTACCGAAACCCCAGCAATGACAAATGATTTTTGGAGGGAAGCTCTATTTGTCAACAATCCATCACGAAAATCTTCCGTGACGTTTCAAAAGAGTGCTTATGTTGGCAACACACTATATACCGCTGACATTGTATGCAATTGGTAATTTCTTAACTCAGTGTTCTCATTGGCATCAACAAATAGTTTATTCCCAAAGGTAGAGTATAAACTTGAAAGGGCATATAAGGAACAGTATCAGAAGAGGAGAAGGCGAGCTGTCCGTCCGTCGTGCTGGCAGGCCGTATAAACCCCGAAGGTTTCTCTTGCCCGTCCACACGTTAAGGAATTTACAGCAGGTATTGTATTTTCAAAATCATTTGTCGGATTGTGTATTAGATAGAATGGCAACTCTTTTGACTTAAACTAGCATCACCTCGACTACAAAAGTGTGCGTTATTTGCATCTCCAATGGATCAAGCATCAGTTATAATGTGTAGTGTTTAACGCCCGCTTTTACTACATACGGCACCGCAGGCGGTGACACTGATGATACATGAGATGAAGATGGAGCACCGGTGGAATGAGATGGCGGGGGAAACCGGAGTTGCCGGAGAAAACCCGCCCCAGCACTGTGTTGTCCACCACAAATCTCACTTTGCGGTCACCTGGGATCGAACCCGGGCCGCCTTGGTGAGAGCCAAGCGGTCTAACCACTGAGCCACGGCGCTGCCAGCATCAGTCATACGCTTATACACAACAGTAAATGCTGTTGCTTAAAACGTTGAAGACGCAAAGACAAATAATTAAGATTAATAAAGTACTCTCCGTTTGGGCAAATATCCGCGACTTTTGTCCGACATCCCAATACTCCAAAACGATTTGAAGGAAACGAAACGAAATGGAAATTGTGGTGAATAAATCGATGCAACGTCGCGACAAACACAAGATAAGAATTCCAGTTCTATACGAATCCATTTTTGGAGTTGCAATGATAGAAAATAGTTATTGGATCATTTTCATGATATGTTTTAGCAAATACTGCCGGTATAGTTAGCGCTCCACTTACACCGATTCTGTCTTAAGGAATATTCTGACCTCAGCCTAATTTCAACATGCAGTACAAATATGTACAGCTTAATCAGGGAACAGAACTTTGACTCAATAGGAATCTTTAGTGTTTACGACACCCAAGAGGAACGGATGAAGTGAAGAAAACATGACTTCATAGTTTACAGATAGCCCGTCCGATAGAGACACACTATCTCCAAACTTGATAATCAAGTTACACCACCGAGCTAATCAGAGAAGGATAACTTCTGAGGGAATAAGTTTATACTATTTGTTAATTTACCAGACATTGCACTAAAAAATGGGATATAGGAACACAAGTCTGCACCTTGTCCCTCATATTATGTACATTTTACTGGCCATGGATGTTTGAGAATAATGATATGCATATATGTGTGCTATTGATATTGTGACTTTGTAGTAATAGTAATATATCTAGTAATACTAATATTAGTACATATGTTATATCTAGTAATACTACTATTAGTATATATGTTATATCAGTAATACTACTATTAGTATATATGTTATATCTAGTAATACTACTATTAGTATATATGTTATATCAGTAATACTACTATTAGTATATATGTTATATCAGTAATACTACTATTAGTATATATATTATATCAGTAATATTACTATTAGTATATATGTTATATGTAGTAATACTACTATTATACTTTTACTATTTATTTGACTTTTTTTTAAATTAAAAGTCCAATTGCACCACTCAAAAATGATCTTTATTTCCACCGACTTACAGTTGAACACTTGCCAATTCACAGAATTACGTAATGCACGTAATTACGATTCACCAGTTCGTCCGTTACAGTTCCACTGCACGCTCACAGTTACGCACACTCTTCCGATGCAGTTGCACAGTCTTCTCGTCCGTTCACTAACACGGCGCTCCTTCGCTGCTTGCCAAGCACTGACTCAACTCCCACATTGCAGCCCTTTTTATAGGAATATTACTGTTTTCTAGACGTCTCTCGTTTCAGTGAATCACCGCAAAGGTTCCAGACGGCAGAGTAAGGTGGAAGAGGCGGCCAGCGACAAGTGACACTTCCCTAATCATCGCCTCAGTTAGTGACTGAGAATAATAGGTGGGTGTGGCACGGCTTCTGGTCACTTAATCAGCCGTCGTTCGTTGTGCTTTCCGATAATTGGGTGACACTGCTCCCTCCTCAAAGCTGGTCGTCCCGAACAGCACCATCGTAGCGGGTTGGACGATCCAGGTGCACCACCAACATCTTCTCTCGGGGAACCTTCAGGATGCGGTAGACCACGTCGTTAATCCTCTTCACCACCCAGTACGGTCTTTGCCATGGCTGCTGGAGCTTCGGGCAGCGTCCCTTGTTTCGGGTAGGACGGTACAACCATACCAGGTCACCTTGTTGGAAACCATGGCTCTAGGCTTGCCTGTCATACCTGGTCTTCATGTGGTCACCTGCGATCTGGATGTTCTGGCATGCCATCTATGCATGTCGTGGAGATGGTCCACCAGGTTCTCCACATACTCGGTCACTGGCTGTTTCGCTTCCGGAGGGCCTCCAAAAGCTAGGTCACAAGGGAGGCGTAACTTTGGGCCGAAAATTAAGCTGGCTGGCGTTATCCCAGTTGTGTCGTGTGTAGACGAGCGGTTGGCCAGCAAGAACAGTGGCACCTTGACGTCCCAGTCTCGCTGATGGCTGGCCACGACCTTCCTCAGGTGTTCCTCTAAGGTCTTGATGTATCTTTCGACCATGCCATCCGACTGGGGATGTAGAGGCGTCTTGCGGGTCTCGTTCACCCCAAGCATTTGTAGTGCCTCCTTCATTAGGTTGGACTCAAAGTTGGTACCCTGATCACTAGGTGTTAGCCGGCGTCCCTTGGCTGGTCTTCTGTCTCCGGTGTAGCGGACACTCCTCGTTCTCGACGTCGGGATAGCTGTTACTTTGGCCGCCTCCATCCTTAATGATGCCGTCAGCGCCTCGTGGAATGTTTTATAATCGCCGAGCATTAGGCGCTGACGAATCCCCATGTCTCGTACCCCGTCCACGAATGTGTAGGCAGCTTCCCGGGATACTAGGGCAATGCTATCCAGTTGTTCAACTACCAGGGCGAACTCTTGCAGCGTCTCCCCTGGCTGCTGTGACTTTGCCTTCAGCTGGCCGAAGTACGCTGCGGCTAAGCGGTGTTTCCCAAAACGATTCCCCAAGGACTCCCAGATGTCCTTGGGCGGCGCCGTTGTATGTACCGCGTTCAGGACTTCCGCGGCCCGTCCCTAGAGTCTGGCTATTTACTGTGTGGCCTCCTCCTCCGGCGACCAGCTGTTGTTCTTGGCCACTGTGCCGAACTGGCGGTGGAAGACCTCAAATGTTGACGCGCCGTCATATTTCGGAGGTTGAGGCGCGCCGATGTTGTGTCGCGTCCCGGTGCGTCGGCCTTAAATCCTTCAGCCTCCTGCCGACGACGTCCTCCAGCATGGCGTTCAGGGACTTGACGCTGCTGTCGGCCTTCCCTTCCAGGTCGTTAACACGGCTCGCCAGGTCCTCGACGTGCTCGTCCACTTGGTCCATCCGCTTGCCCAGCTCCGTCACGTCATCCCTCACGCCGGACAACTATTCTTCAAATTTCGAGGCGAGAGCCTCGTTCGTCATCTTCATTTCCGTGGTCAATTCGGACATCCTTGTGGTCATTGTCGTGGCCAAGTTGTTGTTTGCCGTTTCCATCTTCGCTGTTATTTCGACCTTCATTTCTTCCATCTTCTCGGTGATGTTGTCGTTGGCCGTCTTCATTTGTTTCAACTCGGCGGTGAGGTTGTCGTTGGCCGTCTTCATTTGTTTCAACTCGGCGGTGAGGTTGTCGTTGGCCGTCTTCATTTGTTTCAGTTCCGCAGCCAGGTTGTTATTTGTAGTCTCCAGCTTCGCCGCCAGGCTGTTATTTGCCGCTTGCATCTTCTCTGTTAATTCGGCCTTCATTTCCTTCATCATCTCCAAAAATGTTTCCAATGCCGCGTCCATGCTTGTAATGTTCGGTGATGTTATCGTCCCGCTTCCTGACACCAGTGTGACTTTGTGGGTTCGTGAAATTAAAAGTCCAATTGCACCACTCAAAAATGTTCTTTATTTCCAACGACTTACAGTTGAACACTTGCCAATTATACAGAATTACATAATGCACGTAATTACGATTCACCAGTTCGTCCGTTACTGTTCCACTGCACGCTCACAGTTACGCACACTCTTCAAATGCACTTACACAGTCTTCTTGTCTGTTCAATAACACGGCGCTCCTTCGCTGCTTGCCAATCACTGACTCAACTCATTCATATAGGAACATCACTGTTTTCTAGACGTCTCTCGTTTCAGTGAATCACCGCGAAGGTTCCAGACGGCAGAGGAAGGGGAAAGAGGCGGCCAGCGACAAATGACAGTTCCCTAATCATCCCCTCAGTTAGTGACTGAGATGAATATGTGGGTGTGGCCCGGCTTCTGGTTCCTTACTCAGCTGCCGTTGGTTGTGCTTTCCGATAATTGGGTGACAATATAATCAGGTAAAGGCAATGAAACATAACATACTTTTGTTGTAAACTTTTGTAAGCTTTCTATTCAATTTTCGTTAACTTCACACACCCATTTAAGTATGAATTACCTCGCAGTTTGAGGAGCTAGAATTTGAAGGGGAAAAAGCACCGCTCATGTGGCAGCGCTTCACCACTGTAGTGACAAGGATTCGAACCTGGGTTTTTGTGGCCACAGCGCAATGTCCTAACCACTAGACGATTACAGTTATCGAGAGGATCTGTAGGAGCTGCTTTCAGCAAATGTAGATATTAGCAAGCCTTGGATCGTAGTGATATTCTGTGTCAAAAAGTAAGGAAATGTTAATGGATATACAAACAGGACCAGCGCAGCTAACTGTTGATCCAGGATTGGATCTTCGCACTTATTTATCTTTACTCTCAACCACACCTGACAAACGGTCTTCGTCTTACATGTGTCCCATCTGGTAAAGCTGCTAGTAATTCCTTTACGGTATGAGAGAACGAGCTAGCTATCACTATACGTGGTGTATCTCGTCATTGGTGTCATATATTTGGACGACATTACCACAATAAAATAACTACAAATGTACCTAAATTGAAATGAAGGCCAATTATTTCAGAACTACAACACAAAGTCCAAGGTTACAATACTCCAAGCGGCATCCTCTTAATTCAAGTCTGACTACTGAACCGCTGGAAGTTGAGAAAACATCCTCTGAGGTTTTATGTTTCAAGAAAAATCAGGAATGTCAATAATTGTTAGAACCGTCCATAAGAAAGAATTTCCATAATTTTTCAAGGGATTTTTTATTTTGTAGCGACATTCCACGTATTGAAAACGTGTGTTTATCACTTAATTAAACAAGAACTAGGATTTGAATAAAAATAATCATTCTTTTCTATTTTGTTTGACATACTTGGTGCTGGTACAATGGACCCGGCTTACAGGCTCTACATTTGCATTATATTACAATTTTCAGTTTTTATTGGTTTTGACGTCCTGGCTTTACGTAAAGCCCATATGGCGCCCGTTTCTGGGCGCACGGAGAACAGCTTTAGTTAGTTCGTTTCATTTAGGTCCTCAGTTTTTCCTTGAATTTTATGTTTTTTGTGATTTTATTTACATATAAAATACACACACACACACACACACACACACACACACACACACACACACACACACACACACTCACACATGGGCATACGTAGTACGTCCCTCGCACTCACACACACATTCACGCACACTTCACTTAACTTTGTACACTATTTACACTCTGCTGTCCTGCTGTGCGGCAGCATGTCGCTCAGTTCCTTAGGCATCCCGGGAGTGGCGGCCCCTGCCGGCGGTTTGTGAGACATTGACCCGGGAATTTTGGGCGCGCAATGGGCGGCGAGCCGTCCTTATTTATAGTATTTTCACCCGTTTACGTTTGCGGTGTTTTGGCTCACCTTTTCCGATGTTATGGATTAAAGGGTTTGTATGCCCACGAATGCGCGCTCAAATGGAGGAGGCTCTTTTCTCCAATCCCTGGTGTATGGTCGGGATGCGGACTTCTTGATGGAGGGAGTCGTTTGTAGCGCGGATGGGAGCGGAAAGGAATTTCCTGAGGGAGAAGTTTTGCAGTGTTTGAAGGTATTTGATGGTTGTTTTTGGATGCGTTTGCCCAGGCCACACATGCGTATAGAACCACTGACAGAATGAACGACTTGCACAAGATAACCTTCGAGCGGAGTTTCAGTTGGTTATTCCTAAATATGGAGTGCACATTTTTAATCACTGGCGCCCTTTGTTGGCAATATCTTTTATGTGGGTGGACCAGTTCATTGTGTGTGTCATAGTTACGCCGAGGTATCTGAGTTGCTGACGGCAGTGCAATACTTGACCACCGACCGTTAGGTCGATAGCCAAAGGGCGCCGCATTCATAAATGGATAAGCTGGCATTTATTTGCATTAATTTTAATTTTCCAGTCATGGAGCCATGAAGGGAAGCGGTCAATATACCACTGAATCTCTAATAGGCCGAAAAAAAGGTTTTTTTTGGGTGGTTGTATATTGCAGTGTTGTCAGCGTACCTAGCCACTTTGCATCAGGCGTCCATGGGGAAGTCGTTGGTAAACATTATGTACAATAGCGGAGACATTATGGTCCCTTGCGGGACGCCAGCATGCCAGCAGTTGCAGTGGCAACGTTGAAGCCCCATTGTTAAATTGCTTTGTCACCTCATCAGTTAATCTTAAGAGTTGTAGATCTGTTGAATGTTGTTTTTGAAACCGAATTGGAAGGTGAAAATGTCATCCAGCGATGAAAGTTGATGTTGGAAATAATCAAAATGACCATGACCATGAGGTGCTGGCTGGCAGTATACAGCCAGAAGTTTGTTGCTGCATGCCCATCCGTTAAATGTTTTACCGCAGGTAGCATTGCATCACAGGTACTGGCAGACTGTGTTAGTCCGAAGATTGTTGCTGTGTGCCCACCCAGGACAGGGTTTAACTAAGGAAAGGATTTTTTCGGGGTGCTTTAGGATAGCTGTTTTTGTTTGAGGATGGTGGATTGATTTCGAGGTAGTGTTGTACTCCTCTAAGAATGATAGAATGCTTTCTTTTAGCACCCTGGCGTTGAAGGATTTAGTTTGATTTTGAATTGATTTTTGTTAATTTTGAAACCAAAAACTCTTGGTAGCTTATGGGAGCTCAGCTTTTGCTGCTGCTGGAACTGCTCCTGTTCAGGTTCAGGTTTTTATTTTCAGTTTCATGGCTTGGTGCCAGTACAAAGGGGCCCGGCTTACAGCCTGAAATTTTCATTGAGGTTATATTTTGGGAATTAAATGCTTATTGTCTACATGGTTATATATAAAACCCATACGGTGACCTTTCTTAGCCCACCGAGAAGAGCTTTATTATGTTAGTGTCTTACAGTGTACTTTTTTGTTATGTACGGTGTTTGCAAGTGCTTATTTTGCACTTTTATTTACACACACTTCACTATTTACACTGCTCCATGCGGCAGCGTGCTGCTGTCTCCTGGGCTGCTTTGGCGGTGGCCTCTGCATATGGGGAAGGGTCTGTGCCGGAAGGACTTGGGCGCGCATTGTGGTGTAACGGTTGTATTAGAATATTTTTATGCTTGCATGCCTACGGTGTTTTGGTTCACCTTTCCCAATGTTAATTTTTGGATTGCTATGCTGCCGTATGTGCGCCCAGACGGAAGAGGCTCGTTTTATTACGGCCTCGGGGATGTAGGGCATATGGGGTTCTTGATGAACGCTGGCAGTAGTCGTGCGGATAGGAACAGATAGGATTTTACGTAAGGAGAGGTTTTTGTAAGGTTTTGAGGTATTTTAGGGCGGTTTTGGTGTGTTGGCCCAGACCACGCAGGCGTACGACCATGGCTAAAATAAAAGATTTGTAGAGCACAATCTTAGAACGCGGCTTTAGCTGTTTGCTCCTGAATATGGAGGTGTACATCTTTAATCGCTGCCGCCCTTTGTTGGCGCTATCTTTTGGGTGGGTAGTCCACTGCATCGTGCGTGTCAGGGTCACAACGAGGTACTTGACGTGCTGTGCAATTGCAGTGCAGTGCAGTGCAATACTTGACCATCGACCATTAGGTCCATTGCCAAAGGGCGCCGCTTTGTAAAATGTATAACTTGGCATTTATTCGCATTAATTTTGATTTTCCAGTCAAGAAGCCACGATAGGAAGCATTCAATGTACCGCTGCATCTCTAAAAGTCCACAACGAGGATTTTTATGATGATTGTATATTGCAGTGTCTTCAGCATACATTACAACCTTGCAACTGGCGTCCACGGGAAAGTTGTTGGTGAACACTATGTACAGGAAGGGAGACATATTGGCCCCCTTTGGTACGCCATCCTGCATCTCTCTCTCCTTTGAGGAGGAGCGGCCCACATGGACGTAGAAACGCCGATTTTCTTAGAAATTATGCAGCAATGGCAGAGAATTTTGGAAGCTGGGAAACTCTCGGTGCAGATTGTAAATCAGGCCGTTGAGCCAGCACCGTTCAAATGCGGCTTCGACGTCCAAAAGTAGCGCCAACGTTGAAGCCCCATTGTTAATTTGCTTGGTGACGTCATCTACTAGTCTTAAAAGTTGAAGGTCTGTTGAGTGCCCTTTTCTTAAGCCAAATTGTAAATTTTAAATGTCAAGGGCCGCAATTTGTTTTCGGAGTCGAAATAGAATTATTATCTCGAACAATTTACCAATAGTGGACAGGAGGTTAATGGGGTGGTAATTTTGAGGTTGGCTGCATCTTTTCCCATGCTTAGGGATAATTATTACCTTGGCTCGTTTGCAAGTGTCAGGAAATAATTTTGCTGCAAACAAGCGTTGGAAATGTTCGTAAGTTGCACCAGGGCTTTTTTCGGGAGATGTTTGAGTTCCTCATTAGTCATCCTGTTCCGGCCGGCGGCTTTTCCATTTGGTAGCTTCCTAATAAGCTTGTACACTTCCTGCGGCTTTTTGAGGTGCACATTTATTGCACTTAGACAAGTTCTTGAGCACATTCGTTCCAAATACCTCAACTCCTTTCCTTCCATTTTAATTTTTTACCCTATATAGCTTCAGCTTGCTATGGCTCACACTCCGTACCCCTTCTCCACCAAAAGGAAATATCAGCTTTTTAGTTTCCGGGCAAAAAGCTTTAATAACTTTGACATATAGTTATATACACCACAATTACAACTTGCCCGTCATCTGTAAAAAGCCGTATACTTTCTGTTACGTGAGACTTCCACTGTGTCGCTGAGATCGCAGCCATTCTGTCAAAACCCGGGACAATTCAGCTGTACCGGTTTCCTACTTAGGGGCTATTTTCAGTATTAAATAAATAGAAGACCTTTTCATTAATAACGATTTCAGTATCGCTGGAAAACTGTAAGAGGTAGACAAAACCTTACTCTACATATAACGTAGATCTTGTTATTGATATAGTCAGGTAAAGGCAATGTAACAACTTACTTTAGTTGCCAAAGTTTTCTAAACATTCTATTCAATTTTCTTTCAATTCACAAACCCATTTAACTACCGATAACTTATCAGTTTTAAGAGCTAGAATTAAAAAAAGCCTCTCCATGGCAGTGCATCACCACTGCGGTAACCATGATTTGACCCTGGGTTATGGCAGCCACAACCTAATGGCCTAACCACTAGACGATCACGACTCTGGAGCGTAGTGATATTCTGTGTCAAAAAGTAAGAAAACTTTAATGGATATACAAACAGTATCAGCTCAGCTAGCTGTTGATATTCGCACATATTTATCTTCACTCTCAATCACACCTGACAAAGAGACTGCGTCTTACATGTGTCCCATCTTGTGAAACTGCTAGTAATTCCTTTACGGATGAGAGAACGGATTAGTTGTCACTATACGTGCAGTACCTTATCTTTGTTGTCATATATTTGTGGGACATGTTTCTCACATCAAAACAATAACAAAATTCCATATGTACCTACATTGATCTGAATGCCAATTGTTTCTGAATTACAGCACAAAGCCGAAGGTTACAAATTTTGCTCGAAGTGGCATCCTCTTAATTCTAGCCTGACTATTGTAACGGCGGAATTTGAGAAAATATCCTCTTAGGTTTTATGTTTTAAGAAAAATCAAGAATGACACTAATTGTTAGAGAGAACAGTTCATTAGGAAAAGCTTCCATAATGTTTCCGAAGAACTGTTATTTTGTAGCGATATTCCACGTAATGAACAGATCCCTTAATCGCTTAATTAATGAACAGTTAGGAATGTGAATAAATATAATAAATATAAATTATGGTGGGGATAGGCACCTCTCGCCACAATGCATCACACGCGTAAGATTACAAGAGGGGAGTACGCTGCACAGGTTGACTAAAAACTAAGCTTACCTTTTACAAGTCAAGGCTCATTCTCGAAGATCTGCGTAGCCAATATTGCAGCTCTCCTAAATAAAAGCAACAACTCCGCTGATTCCAAATGGCGATTCGTCATCTTCATCCTCTGCCTGTTGGTGGTGTTCTGGTCCTACTTCATCCTCTTCATACTGATCTTCAGCTTCACCATCATTTTCTTCCTGTTCACTGTCACTATCACCACTGGCACCATTTAAGTGAATAACTAACTCTTCTAGAAGTCCCTCGGTTTTCATATATTCCACTTCGACTTTCCTTACATGTTTGCATGCTTTTTGTCGTTCTTCTACTGTTATTGATTTCATTTTAGCATCTGTAAGTTTAATTATATCATCCATTTTAAAAGAAACAATATGTTTGGAAACCCAGTTTTTTAGTGTAGTCCATATTAGTTCTATGGGGTTCAATTCCGGATGGTAGGGAGGTAGTCTTAGGACAGTATGATTACGCCCCTCAAGTATTTTATCTATTTTATAAGAATGTGCTGGTTTCAGGGGTAGAATAAGCTGATAAATTTCAGGGTTTCTTAGGTTGGAAAAATTAGTGTTTTTGAACTCATCTTCAGTCATGTTTCTCTGTAGCCAGGATATCATTTGTTTTCTTCTAGAGCGTGAATTTGGATAATTTTCAATTTGCACGTTGTGATATGGGGCTATAACTAGCACAGATCTAGGAGCCAGGTTAGGAATAAGCTTTTCTTGAATCCATTTTTGGTGATTGCTATAACTCATATTGTCGTGGTAATCTGCGCGCTTTTGTTGGGCCTTAAATCGTACATAGGCATTTGGAACAAAGCCCAGTTCTACTCTAGCATGCACGATTACCAACTGCTAGCCATTCGGCATTGGTGCAAAGAGTCCTTGTAGCGAGTTATCACTCCAGGCATATGGCGTTGTATGTGCTGTATGTCTCATCCATATAAACTATATTGCGACCTTCATTGCGGTATCTTTGAATATCTCGCAGATATTCAAGTCTTTTTGCCCTCATGTTATATGTTACATTAAAATTAGTCTGTTGGGTTTGGTTTTATTCCATCTAAATTCTAGCTTCAAAAGAACTTTTCTTAATGTTGAGACACTGCCTTGAAAGTCAATGGAATTTTGAAGCTTCATAAGTAGTTTTATTCAGAGTCGGTCGTTCTTTTTCTGTGATGTAAAAGCTATTGACAGTTCGCCTAACTACTTCTTGATTAATGCCATCCAAATTAGATTAGGTGCATGTTCTAGATTTTTGTTTACCTGGGGTAGAAAATGACGTCGTTGCCCCAGAATCAATGGGTTTCTTTTCCCTAATAATTCTCCTAACACTGCTTACAGACACACCTGTTGCCTCTGACACCCTTTACCAGATTTTCAGAGCAGACCCAGACCCTTGTTACTTTTTCATAAATGTATACACATTCCTTATTACTTCTCGTGTTTGAAAATGTAGCACCTTATTTCATAATTTCCTGCTAGGAGGCGACACTTCTAAATGCTGTCTTGGAACCAGGAAACATGCACTTTTTGAAACAAGGTGTAGTATCACTCAGTAGCTCTGCAAGTTTTCACTTGCTCGCAACAGATATGCCTCCCCTCCAGTAGCAACCGTTCTGAAGTGTACTCGTCCAGATACCAATGCGCATTGCTCTGCACTTTTCAAGATAAAAAATGCATCTGTACCATTTATCAAGGAGTGGTGTTAAAGTCATGTAAGTCACATAAAGAGGTATAGGTGAATAGAAGCAATTGTCGAAAATAAATTCCATCTGAAGATCAAAACAGTAATCATGGATTCCGTTGGATAAAAAGAGTGTAACATATACTAGTTTTGCTCTCCAGATATTCTAATATTCCTAATTTGAAAGTTTGAGGTGCTGGAATCTGAAAAAGCCCTTAATGTGTGACCTTGTCTTAAGGAAACTCAGCAACTCCACTATCTGTTAGAGAGAACATCTATTGCCCAACAGTCTGTTCTAATTTAGTAGTCTCTTCCCTGAATTAAACACATCTCTTTTCAAAGTGTTTACTAAAATTAGAATGACATAATGAGGAAAATCACTCACTCTGACTCACTCACTCGTGCTGGCTGGCTGTATACAGCCAGAAGGTTTTTGCTGCGTGCCCACCCATTAAGGGTTCTACCGCAGGTAGGATTTGTATTGAATGATGTAAGAGGAAGGTGATGTAGGTTTTTTGATTGGGAGTTAATTTTGAGGTTACCAAAGTACCTTCGGTTTGAAGGGGAGGATGCAGTACTTTGCAACCAATTTTTTTTGTTTCTTTTTTTAAATTTTTAGATTTTTGTTGGGGAGAAATTTAGATGCCAAACAGTTTGGAAGAATTATGAGGAGCTCAGCTTTAGCTGCTGATAGGGTTAGCTCCTGGGTTATCTAGGGTGCCCGCATGTCATACGGGGGATCCGATGCAGTCTAGATCGGCGTCTAGTGGGGTCATAATTTCCCAATGATCTGACAAGGGCGCTTCTATGTGATGGTAAACTTGCGTATAATTTTTAAGCCCGGCGCCTAATTTCATCCTCCACGTATGGAAGACCCGATGCTTCGTGGAGCAACCTGGTAGGGAAATAACGTCCCACAGAAAAAATAGACCGCAGTCCTCTATTCTGTGCACGTTGAAGTCAAGCTATCCAGCTGTCTGCTGCCATGCCCCAGATCTCGCAGGCATATAGCGTCACAGGGATTACCAGCGCTCGGAAGAGGTACAACTTCATGTGGACTGGCATCGAGTTCGACCGCAGCATTGGGTACAGGGAAGCAATTGCTCCCTGTACCTTCGCCAAAAGGTCCCTGATGTGTCGGCGAAAAGTTAGACCCCTGTCCTAATTTACTCCTAGGTACTGGACAGAGTTAGACCACTCTATCCTTCGACCTCGGTAGCTGAAGTTGGGGCAGTCTGCGGGGGAGTGGCGCTTTGTAAAAAGTATGGCGTGGCTTTTTTCCGGATTTACGGACATCCGCCAACGCCGGCACCACTGTTATGTTAGGCCGAGATGTCTTTGAATGGGGTTGAAGGCTCTGAGGATGTGTTTGTCCTTGCAGAACAGAAACACGTCGTCAGCGTATTGTGCCATTACGACTCGTGGTTCTGTGGAGAAATCTGCCATATATACTTTGAAGAGGGTGGGGGATAGCACAGAGTCTTCGGGGACTCCGCCTCTCACTGGCCTTAGTGTTGATGTTTTCCCCGCGACTGGGACTTTAAGTGTGTTTTGTCGCAAGAAGATGTGTAGGATGTTGATCATTTGTGTTGGGGGCCCCAGATGGATCATTTTGTATAGGAGTCCGGCATGCCATGTCGTAGAGAAGGCCTTCTCGATATCCAGCGAAACTGCGGCCGTGAAGGCGCCTTCCTGGAAAACCAGGGCGGCGGTCTCCACCACACGCAGCAACTGCTGAACTGTCGAGTGCCCAGGACGAAAACCAAACTGGTGGTCAGGAATGGCTTGAATGTCTACCAATATTGGGGACAAGTGAGCAAGAATTAGCCTCTCGAGAACCTTCGAAAGGAGGCTAATGGATCGGTAGCTGGAAGGGTGTACCGAATTCTTCCCAGGTTTCAATATGCAAATCACCCGGGCCACTCTCCACTGTCGTGGAAAGTACCCAAGGGCGAGGCACATATTGAAAATCCTAGTCAGGAAGAGGACCTATTGAAAGGAAGATGGCGGAGCATTAGGGGAGTCAGCCCGTTCGGCCCCGCCGCCTTCTTTGGTTTGAGACGTTGGAGTGCGCCTTGGAATTCGCTAGTTCGGATGGTAGGGAGTCTCTCCGCATCCTCAGGAGGGTGACGTAAGAAACGCCGCACCTCCCGACGGACGCGTTCAGAAAAGTTGTCGTCCTGGGGGTCATCTCTCGGACACATAGTGCGCTCAAGATAGTCAGCGAAAGCGTTGGCTTTGGCTTGGGTTTCATAGGCCAGGCCCTTGGTGCCGTGAATGGGAGAGGTGTACTGACCTCTGTGTTTTCTGAGGGCTTTGCCTATCCTCCACACGTCGCCATCCTCGACGCGCAACCTGGCCATTTTGTCCTCCCACGCCTGCACCTTGTGCTCGCGCGGACGCACACTGACCTCTCGACGTAAACGTCTTAGGAGCGCTCGATTATGTGGCGTGCGGTGACGTTGGTATAATCTCCGTGCTTCCCAGGATCGCCGGATTAGATGGAGGATGTCCAAAGGGAAGACATCGGGATGAAGAGGAGCCGGAGCATGGACTGTCAGATTATAGACGGTCCGCTTCACGATGGAAGTGAAGGATGAGACGGCGTTCTCTAGGGTAGGGATATTTGTGATTCTGGGATTTGGCGAGATGAATGTTCGGAGGCAGTACCTGACGCCTTCCCAGTCAACCTCTCACGTTTGAAGCGAGATGTCGTGACTGGCAACCCTTGTGTTGATCTCTGTCAGCACTGGTTTGTTATCTGGATGTAATGCATTTAATGATGTGAGTGTGAGATGGTATGGTAGACGTTTTGTGATTGCGAAGTCTATGACTGAGGGCAGTCCTCCTCCTCGCGGGTAATAAGTGGGTTGCCAGGGACCTTGTACTTAAAGTTGAGGGTCCGCATCTATAAGGCGAATGATTTCATTGCCTCATCCGCCCGACGACCGGAATGCCAACGTTGATATTTAGCATTAAAATCGCCGGTCATGATAGCACAGGGATATAGGGCTGGGATGGATAGATAGTCATTGGGTGCAAACTGTCGGTTTGGTGGATGGTACACAGCGACTACAAAGACCTCTAATGTGTGTAGTGTTTAACGCCCGCTTTTACTACATACGGCACCGCAGGCGGTGACACTGATGATGCATGAGTTGAAGATGGAGCATCGGTGGAATGAGATGGCGGGGGAAACCGGAGGTCCCGGAGAAAACCCGCCCCAACGCCGTGTTGTCAACCACAAATCTTACTTTGCGGTCGCCTGGGATCGAACCCGGGCCGCCTTGGTGATACAAAGACCTCTAATCCACCAAGGTTCATACTAATGGCCGTGGCCTCTAGTGTTTGTAGAGGTGGGAGCTGGATGGGCTTATGGACCACATTTTGCCTCACCAAGATCGCAGTTCCGTCCCCTGGGCGTCCCTGACGATCCGTACGATGGCAGATGTAGCCCGGAAGACGAAATCGGGAGTCTGGTCGGAGATGCGTTTCGCTGACTAGGATGACGTCTAGGGCATTGTATCGGGCAAAGTGAAGCAGCTCGCTCCCCTGACTTGCTAGGCCGCACGCATTCCAAAATACGAATCGAAACGAAGTACGTGACCTAGTTCGATGCGCTATCTTGGAGCCGTTGCGTGCTTGTGGTCAGGAGGGCCATCGCCTCCATTGCCACCAGCATCTTGCTGGCCGGATCTGTAGCAGTGAAGAACTTCACAACGAGCTCACTGATCTTCTGTCCATGTGTCTGCAACAACTGCTGCAGCCACTTGAACTCATGCGTGAGATCGAGTGTAGCTGTCAGGGGAGCGGAGTTTGTGTGGGCGACTTGTTTGTAAGGAGAGGGTGATCTGGAACGAATGGGTGCAGGTCTTACTCCCGCCCTTTCATCCGTAAGCTGTCTAGGAGGGATGGGTTTGCCATGGTTCTCCTGTTCAGCAGGATTTTGGGGCTCCCGAGGAAGCCTCCGTCCATTCCTACCATTGTTGGTTTCGGTGCGTTTTTGAGCTGGGGCCCGCTTTTGTTTGCGTGGCTGTGTGGGAGGGTTGTGTGTCCCCCGTGACCTTTTATGTCCATCAGAGGTGCCTTGTGCTATTTGAGCGTAAGTTCTGGGCCTATCGGCATCGCGCCGAGTCGTGGGCACTCTGGAGCCGGTTGAGGGGACCGGTCTTGAGTCCGACCCCAATTGTGAGGTCCTCTGCTGTTGCTGCTGTCTCACTGGGGGCTTATTCGCTGCTATAACTGCCTTTCTGGCAGGACAGCAGCCGTAACAAGTCACATGTTCTCCCTTGCAGTTAGCACAAGTGGGCACATCTGAGGGTGTCCTTGAACTGACTTCCTTGTCGTGGGCTCCGCTACACCTCAAGCAGCGGGGTGTCTTCTTGCAGAACTTGCTAGAGTGGTTGAATCCCAGGCAGCGATGGCATTGAGAGGGACCGCCAGAGCTTCTCACTGCCTCAATCCGTACTCGGAGGTAGCAGATGATTGTGACACCATCTAGCTTCCCCTCCGGATCGTTGGCCCGTTCCACTATCACGAGGAAGAGTGGGATTGGGACAGGGCCTGGCTGACCCTGTGGAGCTGGTTTGGCCATCTGCCTGAACAAGCGGGGCTGAATGCCCTGGCGGTTAAGGTCGTCAGTTATGTCACCCACCGGTGTGTCCACTGCTAGGCCTCTGATGACCCTCTTAACGTCACGGCTCTTGTCTAAGCCGAAGGTGAAGTAAGGGATTGACTTCCTGTCCAGTGCCCTTAGGATTAGCTGATAATCTTCGGCGTTACTCGCCTGGAAGACATTTCGGCCCTTCCTCCTGGTGACCCTGCATGACACCGACAGGGTTGGCATGACCTCCTTTAGAAAACCTACCAAGCCCCGGAAGTCATCCACGATCACAGGAGGAATGTGCCTCCTGGGTGGCCCAGAACGACCGGACGTGCCAGATGTCTCCAGGTGAGGGGCTCTTCCTTCCCTACGCCGGTTGGTCACGGTGCGAAACTCAGCCTCATCAACATCTGTAGAGATGTTCGATGAGCTGTGTTCCCCATCGGAGACATCCATCCTGGAGGAAGAATTCCTTGGAACCGCGGTTCCGTCGGTGAAATGCTCCTCGTCAGAGGAGGAGTTGTCTGAGGGCTCGCCCTCTGAAATTTTGCCTACCCGCTGTGGCATTTCGCTGGAAGGGCCCTTGTCAGTTTGCTGTTTGGCGATAGGTAACCCTTTGGCCTTGCCATTTACGCCCTCTTCTGGCTTTCGGCGTGGCCGTTTGCTTCCTGCAGTCAGGGTTGGAGCCCTGACAGCAGGGTGGGTGATTCCAGTGCTAGAACTGGGAAGCGCTTCCATTTCTGGAAGACTGGTTGGTGTGGAAGGGTTGGGTGAGTCACCTAATTTGGGCATTTTGCCCTGCACCGATGTGCAGTGCACAGCTAACCTTGGCTGTATACTTACCAGTCAGCACAGATTTGCTAAAAAGCGTGAGGTACAGAGGGCCGGACCCGAAGGCGCCTTATAAAACCGTCTTTCACGACGTTGGCTTAGGCCGTGTACCTCGCCTGGCTGATGTGGATCTGGCCGGCTTTTTTGTCAGAGGTTGTCGCTCGCACGCTGCTGCTGCCTTCTGCTGAAGATTTAGCGAATTTCCGGGATGGTGGCAGTTCGCTGAATCCGAAGTTCTAGATGCGCTGGCAACTCCAACTCTCGAAGGCGATGTTTATTGTACGACGTCTGGAAGCAGTCCATATCCATGAGGAAAAATAATTTGAATTTGTTAGACTTATACTAGTGGCTGCAAACCTTTGCACTGACACACAGGACTTCTTGTCGATCTATATCGATTATTATATGAGATCTAAGTCCAACCTACTATCGATCACAATTACGACATGCTTGGCACAAAAATTAAGTATTACAATTGTAATGCTGTAGATAGTATGTTTAATAACTAAGACATATTGATATATACCAAACAATTACAACTTGCTCGTATTTATTTACTGTTCAATCGCGACATTTACATAAAGCAACTTCTTCTCTACCTGCCATGTATGTACGCGGTACAGAAGAAACTATTTTAATACTCATATTTAGCCCGAAGAAATAAATCGCTGTAGCTGAAATACCCGGCATGTTGACTGAGTAGCTGCGACCACAACGACACAGTGGAAGACTCATGCAACGCGAAGTTAACATAGTACTGTACAGATGGCGCGCAAGTTAGAATTGCTTAGTATACATGCATCAGTATGTCTTATTTATTAAAACGCTTTAAAAATTATTAAACGCATGATCCTTTTCGATAGAAAAACAATTCCCTAATGTGAAACGTAGTAAGCTGGAACCAGGTTCTAATAAACATTGGATATAAGTGGAGAAGGGCTGTTGCACGTCGGAACGAAAATATTCCGAAACTTATATAAGTTCAGGAAATTGAACCTCTTTCGTCCATATATTTTTCCAAATTCCTTAAAGTAGCGTTAGAGTGATATTTCTATATCATAATTGAGCCACTTTGTACCTTATTTGAGCTCAGTGTACAGTGTAATTTGTCTGTACAATTTGAAAGAAACTTTAAAGCAAGAAATGGCAATTAAAGTTTCAGGAGGATGCAGCACTGAAAACCTCTAGTCCAACAATTTTCAACAAATCTTGCTGAAATTGTTGCCGCTTAGTTCTGATGCACAGAGCTAAAAATTTGATATTCTGTCTTTAGTACCTTTTGAGTAATTTGCGAGATTCACATTTTGGGCAAAATTCAAACCACTCCACACGATGTAATTTTCGAATTTTTTTTTATTTCTAAAAATATTTAGATGCTTATAAAGTAATGATCTATCATATGAAGTTCTTGTGCTGGATTTAGTTACAGAGATAAAATAAGGTATGGAACAATCAAAGAAGTCAGAAAATAATCAAACCTTTGATTTCATATATTGCAACTTTGTGAGTTCGTAGAATTAGAAGACCAATTTGCCGAAATTATAGATGTTCTTTATTTCCGTCCAAATACACTGTTCAATTCTCACGTAACAACATTACTTCACGTAGCAACACAATCTTCCAAGGTCGATGACTATAACAAACAGCGTCCAGTTTACAAGATCAGCTCTCGTTACATCACCCTTGTTACACACAACTGACTCATCACTAGCCATGGCTTCTTTTTATACACCCATTCATGAATTCCAGACAGTTCTCTCTAATCACTAGATTTTTCTGGAATAAACAAAGCATCAAATAACGTAATCCGAATATTCTATCACCTTCGAGGAACGTGAAACCCTCTCTGGGCCGCGAAGACTTTCGCCTCTGTGATAAACTATTCGTCTCTTGCTTATCGGCGCTAATGTTAACTGTCGGCGCTTTGTCAACGCTAGCCGCCTATCAGTTCCTTTGTGTACACTAGCCAGGCGATCGTAAACTGATTATGCAAGCTCTTTATTACCGTGAAACATCGTTTGCTTTCTATTTGAGCCGAAACGTATATGCCTGTTGCCGCAACACTGCTCTCTCGTCAAAGCTGGTCGTCCAGAACAGCACGATCTTAGCCAGCCAGACGGTCCAGGTGTACCACCAACGTCTACCCTCGGGGTACCTTCCGGATGCGATTGGACAGGCAACCTCTCCACCACCCGGTACGGTCCTTGCCATGGTTACTGAAGCTTCGGGCATCGTTCCTTGGTCCGGGTAGGGTGGTACAACCAGTCTAGGTCACCCTGCTGGAACCCTTGGCAGTTGGCTTGCCTGTCGTATCGGTTCTTCATGCGGTCCCTCGCCATCTTGATATTCTGACGAGCCATCTCATGCATGTCGTGGAGATGGTCCACCAGGTTCTTCACATAATCGGTTGCTGGCTGTTTTGCGTCCGGGGGACTACCAAAAGCCAGATCACAGGGGAGGCGTAACTCTCGGCCGAACATTAAGCTGACTGGGGTCATCCCAGTGGTGTCATGTGTTGAGGCGCGGTAGGCCACCAAGAAAAGTGGCAACCTGACGTCCCAGACTCGCTGATGGATTGCCAAGACCTTCCTCAGTTGCTCTTATAAGGTCTTGATGTATCTGCCCACCATGTCGTCCGACTGTGGATGTAGGGGTGCGGTGCTCATCTTCTTAACTCCAAGTGTTTCTAGTGCCTCCTTCATCAGATTGGATTCAAAATTGGTGCCCTGGTCGCTGTGGAGCTCTAACGGCACTACAAATTGGCAGAACACTTGCTCCACAAGGCAGTTTGATGTTGTCTTTACCTCCTGGTTCGGGATGGCAAACACCTCCGGCCACTTAGTGAAGTAGTCCACAATTAGCATCAGGTACTTGTTAACCACGGTCGGATACTGGGAATGGTCCAACTATGTCGACGGCGATCCTTTCGAATGGCGCTCCGACGTTGTACTGCTGCATGCGACCCCGGATCCTAGTCTGGGGCCGCGATTCGTTGCGTACACGTGGTAGTGACTGCACCATCTCTCAGTACCTGCCGGTAGTCTCAGCCAGTAGTAGTGCTGTCGGAGTCTGTCGATACTTCGGTTTTCTCCCAGGTGTCCTCCTGAAGTACCGGCTTGCACTTCCTCTAAGATCTCCGGAACCTTACTCCGGGGAAGCACCAACTTCTCCCTTTGCGTCTTCCCATCAAGTGATTCCCATACCCGGAACAGCACGCCCTCTCTTGTCTTCACTGAGTCCCATTGAGCCCTGTACGACTTGTAGGTGGCGCTTCTCGGTGCGATTTCCTCCCTGGTTGGTATTGTCCCTGCCTCCACTTCTCTCAAGGGTAGCCCCAATTCTGCGTCCGCCAACTGCTCCCAATTCAGGCCTGCGCTATCCCAGCCATCCGCAGGCACTGCTATTGGGCCCAATGGGATTCAGTGAAGACAAGAGAGGGCGTGCTTTTCGGATATGGCAATCGCGCCTTGGGAACACGCAAAGAGAATCCCCGATGCAAGGTCCCAGAAGTCTTGGAGGAAGTGCACGCCGGTATTTCAGGAAGACCCCTGGGAGCAAACCGAACGATCTAAAACCCCCAACAGCGCTACTACAGGTTGAGGCTCCAAGCAAACGCTGAGATATGGTACCCTCAATGTCATGCGTGCGCGGGGAGTGGCGGCCCCCAGACTAGGAGCCGGGGTTGCATTCAGCAGTACAACGTCGGAGCGCTATTCTAAAGGATCGCCGTCCACATAGCTGGAATATTCAGTGTCCGACCGAAGCAACAGGTACCTGATGGCGGTCATGCACTTCTTCACCAAGTGGCTGGAGAAGTATTTCAATCCGAAGAAGTAGGCGAAGATAATCACGGACTGCCTTGCGGTGCAAGTGTTCTGCCAATTTGGCGTGCTATTAGAGCTCCACAGCGACCAGGGCACCATTTTGAAATCCAACCTGATAAAGGGGGCACTAGAAAGAATTGGGGTGAACAATACCCGCACGACATCTCTACAACCTAGGCGGACGGCATGGTCGAGAGGTACATCAAGACGATAGGAGAACACCTGGGAAGCTAGTGGCCAGCCAGCAGCGAAACTCGGATATCAAGGTGCCATTGTTCTTGCTGCCCAATCGCTCGTCAACATACGACACTTCCGGAATGACACCAGCCAGCTTAATTTTCGGCCCAGAGCTACGCCTCCACTGTGATCTGGCATTTGTAAGCCCCCGCCCCCCGCAGATGCAAAACAGCCTGCAGCCCGATTATGTGGAGAACCTGGTGGACCGTCTCCACGACATGTATGATATGGCTCGTCAGAATATCCAGAAGGCGAGCGACCGCATGAAGACCCGATACGACAGGCAAGCCATCAGACAAGGTTTCCGGCAGGGTCACCTAGTCTGGTTGTACCGCCCTACCCGGACCATCGAACGATGCCCGAATCTCCAGAAACCATGGCAAGGACCGTACCGGGCGGTGAAGAGGACTAACGACGAAGTCCACCGCATCCAGAAG
This sequence comes from Mantis religiosa, assembly GCA_030765055.1. Classification (NCBI taxonomy): domain Eukaryota; kingdom Metazoa; phylum Arthropoda; class Insecta; order Mantodea; family Mantidae; genus Mantis; species Mantis religiosa. The sequence goes on from CM060953.1 coordinate 166,734,133, forward strand.
GCGCCTCTATTGAGGATCCTGATAGTACACTTGGATCGTCTGGCCCGCTACGATATTGCTGTTTGGGACGACCAGCCTTGAGGAGGGAGCAGTGTCGCGGAACGGGCATAAAATTTGCGGCGCAAATAGATAATAGATGGCGGATATTGTTTCACGATATTGCGGATATTGCATAAGCAGTTAACAATAACGCGGGTAGTGTACACAAAGGGGCCTTCAAATGGAGATAACTAAGATAAAGGACTTTCCGGTACAGAGAGGATTTCACGTTTGGAAGATTCGAAAGATATCTATGTTGACAGACTATAGTTGTTTTTCTTATTTGCTCGAGAAGTCTCCCGAAATATGAATGAGATATGTAAGCTATTATGACACGCCAGCAGCAGATTTTGTAAAACGTTGAGTTGAGTTGTGCAACAAGAGTGTTGTTGTAAAACGAGAGTCAGCTGTGAAGTGTTGTAACGAAAGCTAAGGTTTGTTATTGTCATCGACCTTGGTGCTGTAGATTGTGATATGTGATGTAATGTTGATACGTGAGAATTGAACAGTGTATTCCTACAGAAATATAGAACATTTAGAATTTCGGCAATTTCGAGCTTTAATTCTACGAACCCACAAAGTCACAATACAAAACAATTACAGCTTGCGCGTCATCTGTAGGGTAAAACGTGTAATTCGTGTTACATGACACTTCCACTGGGTGCTCTGCTCGCAGCCACTCAGTAAACACGCGGGACATTTCAACTACATGTTTGTACTGGTTTTCTTCGTCGAGCAGAAGCTTAGCGTAAATACATTATATGTGGAGGAGGACTTGCATTCTATCAATGTCAAGATTACACAGGAACTAAATATTCTGGGATCAGCTGAATCTAAAAACCACCTTTTCCCCGAAATTCAAAGCTGGAAAACATTTAAATACCAAATTTGTATATAGGTTCAGCATCCTCAAGGGTAACGCGTAAATAAGTTTAAGAACATATTAAATAATCACCCCTCAGATGAAAACTTTCTCAAAATCTTTGCCTTGTCTGTTGTTATAAATAGCTTTAGTAATTTTAATTAAAGTACTATATATTTAAAATATGTATTTGACAAGTGAAATATGTGTCTTAGATTTGCAGGAAGTGTCCCCAGAAATACTTTTCATTATGAACGACTTCTGTATGGCTGGTAAATTGTAACAGCTAGACAAACTTTTACTACACATATAATGTAGATTTTGTTGTAATATACAATTTACGTCTGACCAGAGCGAAACATTTCGCATTCATACTATGTTATTTTTCTGTTTTTCCCAATAGATATATTTTTCTTACCTAGTTTTTTGCGGCCACAAACAATGTCCTATCCACTAGACGATCACAGCTAATGACAGAAGTTATGAGAGATGTTCTCTGTGAATGAATGAATTTCAAATTGTTATATAATTTTGAACACATCCGAGTGTATTTCAAAGAAGTTTAAAATAGCTTACTTTTAGGAATATATGTGTGAAATTGATGTCCATTCCGTGTGTTATGATTGCGAATTTCAACATTTCAGTCATAACTTGTTTGATTAGACTTCATATAAATTAATAATTATTGTTTCATTTATAAACTTGGTGGGATCAAGAAACTGAAATTCCTGAAATGACATCTACAGCACACAATTCTTAAGGTCTTCTTTTGTAGGAAGTAATCATTTCTTCCACACTAGCGGTGTGTAGGCTGTTTCAATAAATAGAGCAGAACTGAAAAATTCAATGCCATAACCGGGATTTGAACCAGTCCCACTCTCCGTGCGGTTGCTCTAACCAGCTGAGCTACTATAGCCAACTTCCCTACTCTTATACCGCGAAAACATGTGAGTCAGTTGAGGAATATAATGTCATGTCGGCAAGTTAGCCATAGTACCTCAGTTTCTAAGAGCAACCACAAGGAGAGCTGGAAATCCCTGGTTGCAATCCCGGCTATGGCACAGAATTTTTCAGTCCGGCTCTAGTAATTCTTCTCTTTTTGCTTAAATATTATCTTAGTGGTATAGTACTTACGCACAGTGTTACAGTGTATGACAATAGATGACTAAAATAAGCAGATTAACATGTTCTGAGGACCTTAAATGTTACTCGAGCTCTCAGCTGATAGAGAAGTAAACAAACTCGGCTCTGCTTCACTAATAACCTATCAATATGTTTGTTCCAACTTATACTTTTCCTAAACTTAAACATGTGAATAATAGTGTCAATGTCTGTAAAATAAGTTTATGATATGTGATTATATACATTGTATCAGTGTTACCAAGTACAAACAGTAATTTCTGTAAGTTTATGGTAATATAGTAACTGAGTTTTAGTAATAGATTGTAAATACTGTGTAATATTCTTCCAAATATATTGACGATTCTATAGTTCTGTACGAATTCTTTGGCTAAAAAATTGAACTGAACTGAAAAAAAGTTCCCAAATAGTTATATTTGCTGAAAGCAGTTGCTGCAGTTCCTCTCGATAGCCGTGAGTCGTCCAGCACTTGGGACATTGTGTTCTGGCCTAAGTAAACCAGATTAGCAAAGTATAACTATTGGGAAATTAAGACAAATAACGAAGTGTAAATCTGAAATGATTCTTTCTATAAAATAAAACGTATTAAACATATCTTTTATGCTGCAACAAGATCTAGGTTATACGAGTAATAAGATTTTGTGTATCTCTTAGCTTTACCACTTCTACATAGGTCTTTAAAAATGAAAAGATCTTCTAAGGACATCCTTTGAAAATTTTGCTTATGCATTTCACTTATATTTTGATCATAGAGTACTTATTTAAATAATTAGCGTCATTCCTTTCACAAATGACAAAGTCAAGAGTTTTGGGAAATTTAAGGAGCAATGTGTTATTGTGAAATATTTTCAAAAATCTGCACATGTCATCTTTAAAGACACTGAAGCTATATATATAAGTTTGCTATTTAAACGGCTTTCAGTTCCAAGTTTTGTTGAAAACGCTTTTCTTTAACTTTTTTATTCATTTGTGATACGGAAATATCACAAATATCCAATCTCGACATTTACATAAAGCAACTGCTTCTCTACCTACCGTGCATGTACGTGGTACAGAAAGAAATATTTTATTACTGATATTAAGCCCGAAGATATAAATCGCTGTAGCTGAAATACCCGGCATGTTTACAGAGTAACTTCGACCACAGCGACACAGCGGAAGACTCATGCAACGGGAAGTTAACATAGCACAGTACAGATGGCGCGCAGGTTAGAATTGCTTACTATACATGCATCAGTATGTCTTATTTATTAAAACGCTTTAAAAATTATTAATCTCATGATCCTTTTCGATAGAAAAACAATTCCCTAATGTGAAACATAGTAAGCTGGAACCATATTCTCATAAATATGAGATATAAATGGGGAAGAGCTGTTGCATGCCGGGACGAAAATATTCAGAAACTTATATAATTTCAGGAAATTGAACTATTAAGTACAGCTGCCCACGATAAAGAGGGGCAACCCATACCACACCTATCCAAAATTCCAAAATTTCAAACAGTAAACAAATTCAAACACCCCAGCAGAACATGGATCTACTAGTTCATTTCGCAGGTTAAGCCGCAAAGCGGCTAGGTACTGCGGCATATGACACCCGGACGGGGAAAGCCCCGCCCGACTAGGACTACCTATGGACCTCTTTCATCTATATATTCCTCCCAATTCATATTTATGTCGCTAAGATGATGTTTCTATATTATAATTGAGCCACTTTGAACCTTATGTGAGCTCCGATTACAATGTAGTTAGGACACTAAGCTGTACAATTTGAAATAAACTTTAAAGCTAGAATTAGCATTTAAAGTTTTAGGAGGATGCAGCATTGGAAACCTCAAGTTCAACAATTTTCAACAGATCTTGCTGAAGTTGTTACCGCTTAGTTCTGATGCACAGAAGTAAAATTTGATTTTCTGTCTTTAGTAGCTTTTGAGTAATTTGTGAGATTCACTTTTTGGGCAAAATTAAAACCATTCCACACGATGTAATTTTCGAAATTTTAATTTTTTTACTTCTAAAAATATTTAAATGCTTATGAAGAAATTATCTATCATATAAATTTCCTGTGCTGGATTTAGTTACAGAGATAAAATAAGGTATGGAAAAAGCAAAAGAGCCAGAAAATAATCAAACCTTTGATTTTATATATTGTAACTCTGTGAGTTCGTAGAATTAGAAGTCCAATTTGCCGAAATTCTAGATGTTCTTTATTTCCTTCGAAATACACTGTTCAAATCTTACGTAACAACATTACTTCACATAGCAACACAATCTTCCAAATTCGATAACAATAACAAACAGCATCCAGTTAACAAGATCAGCTCTCGTTACAACAAAACCATTGTTACACACAACTGACACATGGCTAGCCATGGCTTCTTTTTATACACCCATTCACGAATTCCAGAGTGTTCTGTCAATCACTGGATTTTCTGGAATAAACAAGGCATCAAATGACGGAATCCAAATATTCTATCACCTTCGAGAAACGTGAAACCCTCTCTGTTCCGGCAAGACTTTCACCCCTGTTATAAACTATGCGTCTCTTGCTTATCCGCGCTAACGTTTACTGTTGGCGCTTTGTGAAGCCTAGCCGCCTACCAGTTCCTTTGTGTACACTAGCCGTGCGATCGTAAACTGATTATGCAAGCTCTTTATTACCGTGAAACGTTATCCGCCGTTTGTTTTCTATTTGATCCGAAAATTTTCTGCCTGTTGCCGCAATACTGCTCCCTCCTCAGAGCTGGTCGTTCCCAACAGCACTATCGTAGACAGCCAGACGAATCAGCTGTACCACCAACATCTTCCCTCGGGGTACCTTCTGGATGCGGTAGGACACACGTCCTCTTCACCAACCGTTACGGTCCTTGCCATGGTTACTGGAGCTTCGGGCATCGTCCCTTGGTCCGGGTAGGGTGGTACAACCAGACTAGGTCACCCTGATGGAACCCCTGTCTGTTAGCTTGCCTGCCGTATCGGGTCTTCATGTGGTCGCTCGCCTTCTGGATGTTCTGAGGAGCCCTTTCATGCATGTCGTTTAGATGGTCCACCAGGTTTTCCACATAATCGGTTGCTGGCTGTTTTGCACTTGGGGGGGGCTTCCAAAAGCTAGGTAACAGGGGAGGCGTAACTAGGACGAACATTAAGCTGACTAGAGTCATCCCAGTGGTATCATGTGTAGCGAGCGGTTATCCAGCAAGAACAGTGACACCTTGACGTCCCAGTCTTGCTGAATGCTCGCCACGACCTTCCTCAGGTGCTCTTCTAAGGTCTAGATGTATCTCTCCACCATGCCGTCCGACTGTGGATATAGGGCTCTGGTGCGGCTCTTGTTCACCCCAAAATTTTCTAGTGCCTCCTTCATTCGATTGGATTCAAAATTGGTGCCCTGGCCATGGTGGAGCTCTAACGGCACCCCAAATCGGCAGAACACTTGCTACACAGGGCAGTCTCATATATTCTTTGCCTCCTGTTTCGGGATGGCAAACATCTCCGGCAACTTGGTGTAGTAGCCCAGGACTATCATTAGGTACTTGTTAACACGGTCAGATACTGGGAATGGTCCACCTATGTCGACGGCGATCCTTTCGAATGGCGCTCCGACGTGCTGCTGCCTAGGATCCAGGCTCCTACTTTGGGGGCCACGCCTCGCCGCGCACACGTGACATTGATGGCACCAACTTTATCAATTTCTGTTAGCCTCAGCCAGTAGTAGCGCTGTCAGAGTTAGTCGAACGTTTGGTTGGCTCCAAGGTATCCTCCTGAAGTACCAGTTTGCACTTCCTCTAAGACCTCAGGAACCTTACTCCGGGGAAGCACCAACTTTTCTCTCTCCGCCTTCCCATCAAGTGATTCCCATGCCTGGAACAGCACGCCCTCTCTTGTCTTCATTGAGTCTCATTGGACCCAGTACTACTTGTAGGTGAAGCTGCCGGTGCGGTGTCCTCCCAAGTTGGTGTTTTCCCGGTCTCCACTTCTCTCAAGAGTATCCCCAATTCTACAACCGCCAGCTCTTCCCTCCTCAGGCCTGTGCTATCCCCGCCGTCCGCAGGCACTGCTGCTGGTCCCAATAGGACTCACTGAAGACAAGAGTGTGCGTGCTGTTTCGGGTATGGGAATCGCCTGATGGGAAGACGAGGAGAGAACAGTTGGTACTTCCCCGAAGGAAGGTCCCAGAAGTCTTGGAGGAATTGCACGCCGGTACTTCAGGAGGACACTTGGGAGCAAACCGAGCGATCGACAAACTCCGACAGCGCTAGTGCCTCCTGAGGCTCCAAGCAGACGCTGAATGATGCTGCCGTTATTGTCATGTGTGTGGGGTGTCGTAGACTCCAGACAAGGAGCCGGGGTCGCATTCTGCAGTACAAAGTCGGAGCGCCATTCTAAAGGATTGCCGTCGATATAGCTAGACCATTGTGTGTCCGACCGAGGCAACAGTTACCTGATGGTGGTCGTGGACTACTTCAACAAGTGGCAGGAGGTGCATGCCATTCCGAACCAGGAGGCGAAGACAATGTCAGACTGCCTTGTGGAGCAAGTGTTCTGCCGATTTGGGGCCGCTACAGCTCCACAGCGACCAGGGCACAATTTTGGAGTCCAACCTGATGAAGGAGGCACTAGAAAGGCTTGGGGTGAACAAGACCCGCCCCACACCTCTACACCCCAGTGGATGTCATGGTCGAGATATACATCAAGACCTTAGAAGAACACCTGTGGAAGGCCGTGGCCAGCCATCAGCGAGATTGGGACATCAAGGTGCCATTGTTCTTGCTGGCCTATCGCTTGTCAACACACGACAACAACGGAATGACGCCAGCCAGATTAATTTTTGATGCAAAACAGCCAGCGGCGGACTATGTGGAAAACCTGGTAGAACGTCTCCAAGACATGCATGAGGTGGCTCGTCAGAATATCCAGAAGGTAAGCGACCACATAAAGACCCGATACGACAGGCAAGCCAACATACAATTGTTCCAGCAGGGTGACTTTGTCTGGTTGTACCGTCCTACCCGTACCAATGGACGATGCCCGAAGCTCCAGCAAACATGGCAAGCACCGTCCCGGGCGGTGTAGTGGATTATCGACGTGGTCCACCGCATCCAAATGATGACTCGAGGGAAGATGCTGGTGGTACACTTGGATCGTCTGGCCCTCTAACATGGTGCTGTTTGGGACGACCAGCCTTGAGGAGGGAGCAGTGTCACGGAACGGGCATAAAGGTTTCGGCGAAAACAGATAATAGGCGGCGGATAATGTTTCACGAGCTTGCATAAGCAGTTAACAATAACGCGGGTGGTGTACACAAAGGGACCTTCAAATGAAGATAGCTAAGATAAAGGACTTGCCGGTACAGATAGGATTTCCCGTTTGGAAGATTCGAAAGATATCTCGATTGACAGACTATAGTACTTTTTCTTATTTGCTCGAGAAGTCTCTCGAATTATGAATGAGATATATAAGCGATTGTGACACGCCAACAGGAGTTTTTGTAAAACAGTGAGTTGAGTTGTGTAACAAGGGTGTTGTTGTCAGACCAGAGTCAGCTGTGAAGTGTTGTAACGAAAGCTAATGTTTGTTACTGCCATCGACCTTGGTGCTGTAGATTGTGATGTGTGATGTAATGTTGATACGTGAGAATTGAACAGTGTATTCCTACGGAAATACAGAACATTTAGAATTTCGGTAATTTCGACCTTTAATTCTACGAATCCACAGTAACAATACAAAGCATTTACAATTTGCGCGTCATCTGTAGCGTAAAACGTGTACTTCGTGTTAAATGACACTACCACCTTGTGCTCTGCTCGCAGCCACTCAGTAAACACGCGGGACATTTGAACTACATGTTTGCACTGGTTTTCTTCGTCGGGCAGAAGCTTAGCGTAAATACATTATATGTGGAGTGAGGACCTGCACTCTATCAATTTCAAGATTGCACAGGAAGTAAATATTATGGGATCAGCTGAATCTAAAAACCAACTTTTCACCGAAATTCAAAGCTGGAAAACCTTTAAATACCAAACTTGTATATAGGATCAGCATCTTCAAGGGTAACGCGTAAATAAGTTTAAGAATATATTAAATTAATCGCCCCTTAGATGAAAACTTTCTCAAAATTTTGCCTTTGTTGTCATAAATAGCTTTAATAATTTTAATTAAAGTACTATATATTTAAAATATGTATTTGATAAATGAAATATGTCTCTTAGATTTGCAGGAAGTGTCCCCAGAAATACTTTTCGTTATGAAGGACTTCTGTATGGCTGGTAAATTTTAAGAGCTGGAAAAAATTTTACTACACATATAATGTAGATTTTGTTCTAACCTACAATTTATGTCTGACCAGAGCGCAACATTTTGAATTTACACTATGTTATTTTTCTGTGTTTCCCAATAGATATACTTTTCTTACCTAGCTTATTGCGGCCACAAACAATGTCCTATCCACTAGATGATTTCAGCTAATGAGAGAAGTTATGAGAGATGCTCTTTGTGAATGAATGAATTTCTATTTGTTATATAATTTTGAACACATACGAGTGTATTTTAAAGAACTTCAAATAACTTACCTTTATGAATATATGTGTGAAATTTATGTCCATTCCGTGTGTTATGATTGCCAATTTCAACATTACTCTCATAACTTGTATAATTAGATTTCATATAAATTAATAACTATTGTTTCATTTATAAACTTGGTGGGATTAAGAAATTGAAATTCCTGAAATGATTTCTACAGCCTCCTGATTTTCTAAGACCACACAATTCTTAAAGTCTTCTTTTGTTGGAAATAATCATTTCTTCCACACTAGCGGTGTGTAGGCTAAGGTTTGAATAAATAGAGCAGAACTGAAAAATTCAATGCCATAAACGGGATTTGAACCAGGGATCTCCCGCTCTCCGTGCGGTTGCTCTAACCAACTGAGCTACTATAGCCAACATGCCGACTCTTATACCGCGAAAACAATGAGTCAGTTGAGGAATATAAGATCATGTCGGCAAGTTAGCCATAGTACCTCAGTTTGTTAGAGGAACCACACGGAGAGCTGGAGATCCCTGGTTCAAATCCCGGCTATGGCACTGAATTTTTCAGTCTGGCTCTAGTAAGTCTTCTCTTGTTGCTTAAATATTATTTTACTGTTGTAGTACTTACCCACAGTGTTACAGTGTATGAAAATATATAACTAAAATAAGCAAAATAACATGTTTTGAGGACCTTAAATGTTACTCGAGCTCTCAGCTGATACAGAAGTAAACAAACTCGGCTCTGCTTCACTACTAACCTATCTATATGTTTGTTCCAACTTATACTTTTCCTAAACTTAAACATGTGAATAATAGTGTCAATCTCTGTAAAATAAGTTTATGATATGTGATTATACACATTGTATCAGTGCTACCAAGTACAAACAGTAAATTCGGTAAGTTTGTGCTAATATAGTAACTGAGTTTTAGTAATAGATTGTAAATACTGTGTAATATTCTCCCAAATGCATTGACGATTCTATAGTTCTGTAAAAATTCTTTGGCTAATAAACTGAACTGAGATAAGAGCTCCCAAATTATTATATTTGTTGAAAGCAGTTGCTGCAGTTCTTCTCGATAGCCGTGAATCATTAGCACTTGGGACATTGTGTTCTGGCCTACGTAAACCAGATTAGAAAAGTATAACTATTGGGAAATTAAGAAAAATAACGAAGTGTAAACCTTAAATGATTCACTCTATAACGTAAAATGTATTAAACCTAACTTTTTGCTGCAACAATATCTAGGTTATACGAGTAATAAGATTTTGTCTATCTCTTAGCTTTACCTAATATACAGAAGTTTTTCAGAATAAAAAGATCTAAGGACGTCCTCTGCAAACTTAGATTATGCATTTCACTTCATATACTTATATTTTGAACATATAGTACTTATTTAAATGATTAAGGTCATTCATTAACAAATGAAAAAGTCAACATTTTGACAAATTTAAGGAGCAGTTTATTTTTGTGAATTTTTTTAAAAATCTTCACATGTCCTCTTTAAAGACACTGAAGCTATATATATATATATATATATATATATATATATATATATATATATAAGTTTGTTATTTAAACGGTATTCAATTTGAAGTTTGGTTGAAAACGCTTTTCTTTAACGATTTTATTCATTTGTGATACGGAAATATTTATTTACTGTCCAATCGCCACATTTACATAAAGCAACTTCTTTTCTACCTGCCATGTATGTACGCGATGTAGAAGAAACTATTTTAACACTGATATTAAACCGAAGAAATAAATCGCTGTAGCTGAAACACCCGGCACGTTTACTGAGTGGCTGCGACCACAGCGACACAGTTGAAGACTCATGCAACGCGAAGTTTACGTAGTAAAGTACAGATGTCGGGCAAGTTAGAATTGCTTAGCATACATATATTAGTATGTCTTGTTTATTAAAACAATTTAAACATTATTAAACAGATGTTACTTTTTGATAGAAAAGTATATCCCTAATGTAAAACATGGTAAGCTGGAACCATATTCTAATAAAAATTGGATATAAATGGGGAAGAATTATTGCACGCCGGAACGAAAGTTTTCGGAAACTTATATAAGTGCAGGAGATTGAACGTTTTCCCTTCATATATTCTTACCAATTCGTTCCTAATTTGAATATGCATGTGATGATAATTCCATAATATGCTGCAGTCATCTTGTACCATATTTGAGCTGTGTTCAATGTAATTAAGATATTAAGTTACCTAAGCTGTTCTATTTGAACTAAATTTTAATGCTAGAAATAGCAATTAAAGTTGCAAGGGGATGCAGCACCGAAAACTCGAAGTCTTACTTTAACTCTAAATCAACAAATCTTGCTGAAATTGCTACCACTTAGTTCTGATCGATATTAGATACAGAATTGAAAATTTGATTTTTGTGGCTAAGTTGTTTTTGAGTAATTTGTGAAATTCAAATTTTGGTTGAAATTCAAACCACTCCACACGATGAGATTTTCGAAATTTTAATTTTTGTATTTCTAAAAATATTTAGGTGTTTATGAACAAAAGATCCATCAAATGATGTTCTTTTGCTGGATTTAGTTCCAGAGATACAAGAAGGTATGGAAAAAACAAGAATAAGCCTAAAAATAAACAAACCTTTCATTTTATATATTGTAACATTGTGGGTTGGTATAATTAGAAGTCCAATTTGCTGAAATTCTAGATGTTCTTTATTTCCGTCGAAATACACTGCTCAATTCTCACGTAACAGCATTACTTCACTTAGCACCTTCCAAGGTCGATGACTATAACAAACAGCGTCCAGTTTACAAGATCAGCTCTCGTTACAACAAAACCATTGACTCATCGCTGGCCACGGCTTCTTTTTATACACACATTCATGAATTCCAGACTGTTCTGTCCATCAGTAGATTTTTCTGGAATAAACAAAGCATCAAATGACGTAATCCTAATATTCTATCACCTTCAAGAAACGTGAAACTCTCTCTGGCCGGGCAAAACTTTCACCTCTGTGATAAACAATCCGCCTCTTCCTTATCGGCGCTAACGTTTATTGTCGGCGCTTTGTAAACGCTAGCCGCCTATCAGTTCCTTTGTATACACTAGCCGCGCGATCGTAAACTGATTATGCAAGCTGTTTATTACCGTGAAACATTATCCGCCGTTTGCTTTCTATTTGTGCCAAAAATGTTCTCCCTCTTGCCGCAAAACTACTCCCTCCTCAATGTTCGTCGTCCCGAACAGCACCATCGTAGCGGGCCAGACGATCCAAGTGTACCACCAACGTTTTCCCTCGGGGACCTTTCTGGATTCGGTAGGACACGACGTTAATCCTCTTCACCACCAGGTACGCTCCTTGCCATGGTTGCTGGAGCTTCGGGCATCCTCCCTTGGATGGGCGGTACAATCAGACTAGGTCACCCTACTGGAAACCTTGTCTGTTGGCTTGCCTGTCGTATTGGGTCTTCATGCGGTCGCTCGCCGTCTCGATGTTCTGACCCGCTCTCCTATGCATGCCGTGGAGATGGTCCACCAGGATCTCGACATAATCAGTTGCTGGCTGTTTTGCATCCGGGGGCTTTCCAAAAGCCAGATCACAGGGGAGGCGTAATTCTGGGTCGAACATTAAGCTGGCTGTGGTCATCCCAGTGGTGTCATGTGTTGACGAGCGGTAGGCCATCAAGGAAAGTGGCACCTTGACGTCCCAGTATCACTTGTGGCTCACCACGACCTTACTCAGGTGCTCTTCTAAAGTCTTGATGTATCTGCCCACCATGGCGTCCGACTTTGGATGTAGGGGTGTAATGCGGTTCTTATTCACCCAAAGTCTTTCCAGTGCCTCATTCATCAGATTGGATTCAAAATTGGTGCCCTGGCCGCTTTGGAGCTCTAACGGCACCCTAAATTGGCAGAACACTTGCTCCAAAAGGCTGTCTGATAATGTCTTTGTCTCCTGGTTTGGGATGGCAAACATCTGCGGCCACTGGGTGAAGTAGTCCACGACCACCATGAAGTACTTCTTACAACGGTGGGATACTGGGAATGGACCAGCTATGTCGACGGCGATCCTCTCGTATGGTGCTCCGACGTTGTAATGCTACATGCAACCCCGGCTCCTAGTCTCGGGGCCGCGATTCGCCGCGTACAAGTGATATAGACGGCACCATCTCTCAGCTCCTGCTGGTAGCCTCAGCCAGTGGTAGCGTTGTCGGAGTTTGTCGATCGTTCGGTGTGCTCCCAGGTGTCCTCCTGAAGTACCGGAACCTTACTCCGGGGAAGCACCAACTTCTCCCTCTGCGTCTTCCCATCAGGCGATTCGCATGCCCTGAGCAGCACGGCCTCTCATCTTTAGTGAGTCCCATTGGGCCCAGTAACACTTATAGGTGGTGCTCCTCGGTGCGGTGTCCTCCCAAGATGGTATTGTCCCTGTCTCCGCTTCTCTCAAGTGTAGCCCCAATTCTGCTTTCGCCAGCTGCTCCCTTCTCAGGCCTGCGCTATCCCAGCCATCCTCAGGGACTGCTACTGGGACCAATGGAACTGACTGAAGACACGAGATAGCGTGCTGTTCCGGCTATAGGAATCTCTTGATGGGAAGACGCACAGATAACAGTTGAAACTGCCTCAAAGAAGCTCCCAAAAGTTTTGGAGGAAGTGCACACTTGTACTTCAGGAGGATTTGAACCAGGGATCTCCCGCTCTCCGTGCGGTTGCTCTAAGCAACTGAGCTACTATGATCAACTTGCTGACAATTATACCGGGAAATCATATGTGTTAGTTGAAGAATTTAAAGTCACGTCGGCATGTTGGCCATAGTAGCTATGTTGGTTAGAGGAGCCGCACGAAGAGCCGGAGATCCCTGGATCAAATCCCGGCTATGGCATTGAATATTTCAGTCTGGCTTTACTAATTCTTCTCTAGTTACTTAAATATTATCTTACTTTTACAGCACTTACTCACAGAGCTACAGTGTATGACAGTAAATAATGAAAAAAAGCAAATTAACATGTTCTGAGTACCTTAAATGTTACTCGAGCTCGCAGCTGATAGAGATGAATACAAACTCGGCTCAGCTTCACTGCTAACCTATCAATATGTTTGCCCCAGCTAATAATATTTCTACCCATAGACATAGAAATAATAGTGTCAATGCTTATATAGATATGTTGTGATATGTGCTGCCAAATATAAACAGTAAGTTGTGTAAGTTTGTGGTGATCTTGATATAGCAAAGAAGTTTTAGTAATAGATCGTAAATATTGTGTAATAATCTCCCAAATATTTTGACGATTCTATAGTTCTGTACGAATTCTTTGACTAATAAACTGAATTGAAATGAAATAAGAGTTCCCAAATAGTTTTATTTGCTGAACGCAGTTACTGCAGTTCCTCTCGATAACAGTGAGTCGTCTAGCACTTAGGACATTGTGTTCTGGCCGCAGTAACCCTGATTAGAAAAGTACAACTATTTGGAAATTCACAAAAATAATTAAGCATAAATCTGAAATCATTCACTCTAAAAAATAAAATGTATTAAACCTAACATTTATGCTGCAACAAAATCTAGGTTCTACGAGTAATATGATTTTGTCTATCTCTTAGCTTTACCCCTTATACAGAAATCTTTCAGAATCAAAAGATCTGCTGAGGATATTTTCTGCATATTTAGTTACTCATTTAACTTGTTATATTAATATTTTAAACACATAGTACCTATTTAAATCATTAGGGTTATTCCTTTAACAAATGACAAAGTCAAAATTTTTGAAAAATATAAGGGACAGTGTGTTATTGTGATATTTTCTTAAAAATATCCACATGTAGTCTTTAAAGTCACTGAACCTATATATAAGTTTCTTATTTAAACGGCTTTCCAATTTAAAGTATTGTTGAAAACGCTTTTTCTTTTAAATTTGTTTATTCATTTGTGATCCGGAAATATTCATTTCCTGTGCAATCTCGACATTTACATAAAGCAACTCCTTCTCTAACAGCCATGTATGCACGTGGTACAGAAAGTACTATTTTAATACCTTAATTAAGCCAAAAGAGGTATATCGGTGTAGCTCAAATATCCGGCATGTTTAATGAGTAACTGCGATCATAGCGACACAACGGAAGTCTGATACAACGGGAAGTAGACGTAGTATGCCACAGATGACGCGCAGATTAAAATTGCTTTGTATACATATATCAGTATGTCTTATTTATTAAAGCGCTTTGAAAATTAAAAGAAATTTTGTGTTTTGATAGAAAAATGTATCCTAAATGTGAATCATAGTAAGCTGAAACCATATTCTAATAAAAATTGGATATAAATTGGGAAGAGCTACTACACGCCGGAACGAAAGTATTCAGTAACGTATATAAATGCAGAAAATGAACTTTTACCACATTCATACACTCCCATTAAAACTAGGTTCTTTTTATATGCACATGAATATATTTGCGTTATATTAATGAGCCAATTTTCTACATTATTTGAGTGCAGTGTATTATGTGATTAAGATACCAAGTTGGCTAAACTGTACTATTTGAACGAAATTTTAAAGCTAGGAACAGAAATTTGAGTTTTAAGGGGATGGAGCACTGAAAATCCCAAATCCTACAATTTTAAACCAATCTTGCTGAAACTGTTACCACTTAGTTCTGATGCATATTGGACACAGAATTAAAAATTTGATTCCTGTGTCATTAATGTTTCTTAGTATTTTAATTTGTGAAATTCAAATTATGGACAAAATTCAAACCACTCCACACCATGAAAGTTTTCAAAATTTTAATTTTGCTATTTCTAAAAATATTTAGATGGTTATGAAGAAAAGATCTGTCATTTGAGTTTCTTGTGCTGGATTTAGTTTCAGGGAAGAAATAAGATATGGAACAAACAAAAAAGTCCGGAAATAATCAAACCTTTGATTTTATATATGAATAACTTTAAAAATATTATGAATATTAAAAATTCATATGATACAAACCTTATTTTGCTTTCGAGGAACATGTGTTGAAAATTTTAAAGA
The DNA here is from genome assembly GCA_030765055.1 of Mantis religiosa. Classification (NCBI taxonomy): domain Eukaryota; kingdom Metazoa; phylum Arthropoda; class Insecta; order Mantodea; family Mantidae; genus Mantis; species Mantis religiosa. Next base: position 166,749,703 of record CM060953.1, read on the forward strand.
GACTGAATCAAAACTGCATCATGTTAGAGATTTTGAATGACAGAGTATGTTAAGAAAACAATAACTCAGTAAATCAAATTTTAAATTCCAAATCACTTTCTTTTTCAGTTACATACATTGAAGCAGACTGGAACCCTCTAGATATGTATGTTGGACCCTTCTGTCTCTTCCTGCTCGCTTCTGCAGCAATTTTCTCCAATATTAGTTTACTTCTGGATGTTTCAGGAGTTACCTTCGCAGAAATTGCTGAAAGAAGTAAATGTAATTGGTCCTTCACTTGGCTAATTTTTAGAGATGCTGCTAAACTCTCAGTGTCCATTATGTCCGACTGCAATTTGAATGAAGCAGAGTAACCAAAATTCAACTCACTGATGGCTGATGTCAAAGCAATTTAAAGTTTCTTCTTTGACACAAATACTTCTTTTCGGCATTTACGCCACAACATGCCATTTAAACCTCCACTTGCATTTTGTGTCTTATCCAATGTACATCTCCTTAGGATTTCATTTGCTGCCAGCCTTTGGTACACATACATTAGTTTCCTTACCACATCAGGCCTCAAGTATGTACTCATTGTTGTGTTGTTATATTCAGGTGTTTCTTTCCCATCTAGCTATAGCTTTATTATAAAAGCACAAAAAAGTGGGTCCATTAGTGCAGCTGGTGTGCATCTCATTGCTAGGACTTGAACTACAGTAACGTAAAGTGGTATAAATAACTTGTTTCATTGCAGATACATCAGAAATGTTTTTTGTAATTGCTCTTCTGTAATATATTTGGAGTCGAGCAATTACATTTGGAACTAGTCTGTCATGCGACCTGCCACCAACTGTTGTATTTTTCTTCTTCCACTCATCCACTGTACACTAGATGCGTTTATTAAACCTTTTAGCAATGTGATTAATGCATTCCTCTTTTTTGTTTTGGCTCAGGTTCTTTCTTCGTTCTACAATAATAATATCGCCGGAGATCCCTGCACATCCCGAAACCAGAAATATACAAAATTTCCACTAATTCTGCACTTTTGACTTCTGCCTTCGTATATCTGGTAGCTTGAGATGATAAACGGTAAAATAAACACAAAAACCTCGTAATTGAAATAATAATTAAGTAACAAGGTTAATGAAACTGATGCTTTTCCAGGTAACACATCTTTGACACCTACATTATACAGTGGTTTATTGATCTAAATAGTTTAATTATAAATGAACATGTATGAGGGTACAATGCAGATTATGTCATGATATTAATTTTTGGCATGTACCTACGTTCTAACATTTTCCTTAACAGGAGGTCTTTCTAAAAAATTATTCCCTACCCTCTGGATGCCCATATGCTCTCTTGGGCCTCTCAAAACTTGGGAATTTCACAAATTTATAAACCTTTATCCCATCTTAACTTTGTTTCCATACAGCTAAAACGTAAATTGCTATTTCTAACTGTAAACCTTCGTTCAAATGTCACAGGTTAGCTAAAATAATATCTTAATCACATTGTAAATTAACCCGGTGACAATTGACAGAATATATGAACCAAAGGAGTTCAATTTCTTGTAATTACATAAGTTTCTGAATACTTTCATTCCGAAAGAGAATAGCTCCTCTCCATCTATATCACATTTTTATAGAACACGATTCCAGCCTACTATGCTTCATATTTAGGATTTATTGCCCATCAAACTAAAACATTAGCTTTGTAATTTTTCAAAACGTTTTAATAAATAACACACACTTCCTATAATTCCTACTTGCGCGTCATCTGTACCGTACTACATGTACTTCCCGTTGAATGAGACTTCCACTGTGTCGCTGTGGTCGCAGCTACTCAGTAAACATGCCGGATATTTGAGCTATACCGGTTTTCTCCTTTGGGTTTAATTTTAGTATTAGATAGTACTTTCTGTACCGCGTACATACATGGCAGGTAGAGATGGAGTTCCTTTCTGTCGATGTTGAGATTGCACAGGAAATAAATATTCCCGGATCACAAATGAATAAAAAAATTAAAACAAAGCCGTTTCATCAAAACTTTAGATTGGAATTACCGTTTATACATCGTAGCACTAATAAAAAGTGTACGATCACATATCACAACTTACTTATACAGACATTGACACTAGCATTGCACTGTAGGAATTATCGAGATCCCTCTTCATTGATGAATTTTGAATTCATGACCACGTAAAACAAGAATAATAATAAAATATATTAGTTTAGTGAAGAACACGTAACTGATATATTCACACTTTACCTGAGTTATAAAAAAATATTCACTAACTGAGTGCACTGATTGTTTTGGCTGAAGGGTCACTTAACACCGTTTACAGAGGCTTTGTCTTTTAATTGACAAGTTGTAATATCATTTTAAACACATATATTTATGAAGCTTATTTAGCAAAATATCACGCTCCACCATGTCGAAAGCCTTGGTTCTTTTTGTTCCCTCATTTGAAAATAGCGCATTGAGGACAGAGATTTTCGTCAAGTGAACCTTCGTGAACAATTATTTTGCAGTGAGAATGCCGAATGCTATTTGGACGAGTTATAGAGACGGCAGTATCGCTGTGAGAAGTGTACTTATAGAACTACAAGAAGACTATACTGAAAAATAAAAAAATTCTGAAACATTTTCTTGTAGGTACTTTTATTCTGAGGAAACTTTTCAGACCAGTTATGTGCAATATTTCCTTGCAACAGCATGTAAGAATTAATCTCCTGTTTTATAATATTCCACATGTCTTTCTGTTTGTGTGTAACTTACTTCATATTTCTACCATTCTCTAATATTGTTGCTATCTGAATAAAAATTTTATTTATCGATTTATATTTGTTATGGTATTTTACAAATTCATAGAGGCCGTAACATTTCTAAGAGTATTACTCAAGAATGTAAGCTTCTCGCTGTAATTTTTAGTATCCTTGGTGACTCATGTACAGTGCTTTTCCCCGATATTAACTTTAACCAGCGGTAAGGCTATATCGTAGTAATATTTGAAGGAATTTACAAATCTAGTGAATATATGTACTGAAGTTTCCTCATACAAGTCTTCCTAAGTTTTGTGCTCCAGCAAATGTTTGAAATAGTCAATAGTTTTAGTCTTCTGCAATCTGCCCTTTTGACTGCTATGCTTGATTTTCTAAAATTCTTTTAGCTTGGCCAATTGATACTTTGCAAATATTTAAGTGGGGATAGCAACTTCCGGTGCCGCATCAAATTTCCTAGAAGTCCTTGACAGAACCAAACATTTTAAGCGCTTCATTTTTTTTTTTCAATTGCACGGGCTAGATGGCAGTAACAACCGGATATGAAGGACATTCGGTGTAGCCAATTACATTATTTTGGCTCACGTTTTGCGGGCATACAGTTATGGTAATTGTAAAAAAAATATTTATCTCTACATTTAAAAAATCCTTTTATTGTTCTGTTGTATGGAGCCCTTTCGCACCACAGTTGGCTATCTGTAGACCAATTTCAACGAAATTTTAAAGCTGAAACTGTAATTTAAGTTTTAATGGAAGCAAACCAAAGTGAAATTAAGCCTGATAAAACCCGCCTCGGTAGCGTAGATAGTACCATGTCCGCCTCATGTTCAAGAGGTCCCGAGTTCGAATCAAGGTCAGCGTGAGTTACCTAGATAGTTTTTGGGGGGTTTTCCCTTATCCTTCAAGACGAATCTCCGGTAACTCTAAGCTCCACTAACCCTGGATTCATTTGAGCATCTTTTCATTCAATTCATTCACCGACCGATATAACTTAACGTTGGGGCGGACGTAAATTTACAAAAAGAACTGATAAAAATTTTCCTGGATTTGGTAAACTCCCGAGATTTGAAAGTCTAGCGGGAGTGTATGAGCAGCAACAAGAAAATGTTTGCCTCACGTTCAACTAGCCTCAAGTTCGAATCACGGTCAGGGTGAGTTACCTGAATAAGGTTTCCGAGGTTTTCCTTTATCCTGAAAGACGAATATGGGGTAACTAAGCTCTATGGACCCTAGGCTCATTTGAGCATCATTTCACGCACTCTGTTAGGTGATAAAACGAGTAGCTAAATATCGAAAATTAATACTATAACACAGCCTGAGTTGTCCCATAATTACACATTTATTTATGGTTAAATTTTAAATTAATCTGTCTAGCACTTTATAATGTGTCAAGAATGTTTTACATGCAAAATCAGTTGTCTTGTATTGGTTTCATTTAGATGGTTATTTAATTATTGTTGTAATAACGAAATTTTCTGGTTCTTATTAGTTGTTTTCATCTCTAGCTATCAGAAATACAATGGCATTATGTTGAAAATGCAGAATTAACGGAAATTGCGTATATTTCTTGTTTTTTTGGGAGTAGTGATAGACTGTATTAGTGCATCTTCCTATAGGACAAAATGGTGTGAGTAGAATTTAAAGAATCTAAAGCTTCAAAATATTTCTCATTGCAAGACAAAGAAAGAGCTTGTAAACTTTCTATCCATGTAACTGAAACAAAACACAATTTTAGGTTCAAAATCCTGTTCCGGGAAGGATAACTACACCATGAATGTACAAAGCTGAAATAATAAAGATATCACATAATGATATTCATGTATTTAACTTGGCTTAATGTTGTTTTATATGAACACATCAAAACCAAATCACAATTACAAATAGCTGTAATTTAGGAAAGCTGTAGTTGCAGTAGTTTAAACTGGAAAATACTTACCTAACGTGTAGTTTTGTATACCGCACAAACATTTTAAATTTAAGACTACAGAGACAAAACCAACTAATATATCCAAACAAGTAATTAAAATGCTTCAAATTACCTGAATATTTAGAACATGTTCACTACAATAGTCCTGAAACATTTTATTAATTTTTCACTGACATTGAAATGAAAATCGAAACTGTAAGAAATAGTTGATGGTGGACCTGTAGGTAGTAGGTGGAGCACCTGCTGTTGAGAGAGGGGTCGAGAGTTCGATTCCCGGATAGGGTGAGGACATTTCTCCAAACAATTAAATTCCCGATCGTGCCCAAAGTCTGGACGTACGAATGGGAGTGCAAATATGTGTGTGTGTGTGTGTGTGTGTGTGTGTGTGTGTGTGTGTGTGTGTGTGTGTGTGTGTGTGTGTGTGTGTGTGTGTGTGTGATCTAATGATTACAAATCCTAAGTACCAGCAACTCAGTGTATAAAAGTCAATACCTTCACCAAAAGACGATATGCTTCCAAGGAGAACGGCTGCCGATATGATCATTGCAGTTAACGGCGGAGTACAAATGGATCAACAAATATTTGATGATATGTCAAAATAAATTGCTGTATATGAGAAAATGGTCGCTTCGTTCTACATTGATATTTCTGGAAGTCATCACTGTACAACACGAAAACAAGAGATATAACCTAATTCCATTAACATAATCAGAAAATCCTCGTTATTGTAACAGTAAGTAAGGAACAAGGTTAAAGATACTAATGTCAGGTAACTGCTTTTGCATATAAAACGCTTTTTGACTCATTATAAGGTACTACATTAATCTTAATAATAAAACTCTAAGTAAATATGTTATGAGGCCACAATTCAGGTTATGTCATTTTTTAATTTTCGGTATTTAGCTACATTCTAACATCGTACTTAATAATAGCTCTTTGTTAAAATGCATTCCCTTCTTCCTAATGCTCTTACCTCGTCGCAGGCCTTTCAAATCTTGCGATTTTTACAAATCAACGAAAAGTTTATTCAGACTTAATTTTGTTATGGTTCGATAGTGCTAAAGTTTAAATTACAATTCCGGATTTAAAATTCCGTTCATTTAGCCAAAGTGGTATCTTGTCCGCAAGGTACATTGAGCTCAAATAGAGTACAAATTAGGTAAATAATATTATGGAATGTTATTCTTCACGTATATTTATCGTGTTGGCATCATTAAATGTTGTTCATATCCGTATGTTATTGTCATTTTGCAAAAAGGTGTACGTGAATCTGACCAGGAATTCTGGGAACTTTCATGCGGGACCAGAATGACTTCTTAGGTTTGACACAGGCTCCACATATTGACATGATACTCAGTGATATGATAATTTCTTAAATCGTTTTACTCAATGTCATCAACTGCTTGCCAAAACAACTGTAAAAGTGCATTTGAGAATAGAAGCAGTAGCTGAGTTTGTTGAACCTATAAGTGCTTTTGCATTCCTTCGTTCCGAAACACACTACTTCTTGTCGACCTATATTGATTATTAAATAAAATGTGGCTCCAATTTATCTCTGCATACATTTACGATATATTCTACAACAAATCGGAGCATCACAATTGTCCTGTTGCAGAAATTATTTATAATAAATAATACATATTGATATATACATAGTCATTACAACTTGTCTGTCATCTGGAGAGTGTTCTGCGTACTTCGTGTTGCATGAAGCTTTCGCTGTGTCGCTGTCCCTCCGTAAACACGCGCGATATTTGAACAGAACCGATTTCCACGTATGTATTAGTAATACATAGTAGGTATAGGAGGCAGCTCCGTGCTTTCTATTAATTCTATTGTATCAATATGTAGACTGCACAGGAAATAAATGTTTAGGTATCTAAAAACGAAAGGCTTTTCACCAAAACAAATATTTGGAAAGCCGGTTAAATATCGATATGTTCAAGGGCGAAATTTGAAGATCTTCCAGTAAATATCACAATTAAACAAAACCCCTTAAGTGAAAAAAATATTAAGCACTTTTGATTCTGCCATTTGTTATAAATATCTCTAATGATTTAAATATAATGTAATAGATGCCTAGAATATATGTATAACAAATGAAAGGCATATGTTAAATTTTCAGGCAATATCCTCAAAAGATCCTTTCATTTTCAATATCTTTGTATATCTGGCAAACTGTAAGAGATAGACAAAATCTTACTACAGATATAATGTAGGTCTTGTTGTAGCATAAAATTTGTGTTTGATGGGTTTTAAAATAAACATTTCATATTTACACTTTGTTACTTTTCTGAATTTCCCAAATGATATACTTTTCGAACCTGCGTTATTGTGGCCGCAATGCAAAGCCCTAACGATCAGACGATCACGGCTACTGAGAGATGCTCTGGGAGATGCTTTCAGTGAACGTAGATATCTGGAAGTCTTCGAGAGTAGCGTTTCTTTGTAACAGAATCTGGAGTAACAGAGTTATCAATAGATATACATTCAAGGTCAACGCTTTTAGCTGTCGGTTCTCCATATAATCCTCGGATTAGGTATTTAGGCTATAACTAATAATTTTCAGCCTTTGCTACCCAGAACTGCAGTAGCTGAGTCATGAAATTGTCCCAGTTTAAGAAGTGGTTTGAATACCGTCACGTTAACCTGGAATGTGTTGGAATTGAATGCAGATATATTAACCACATGTATCAAAATGAAACTTAGTAAGTTCAATATCCGGATATACATAAGTGAAAAAACAAATTCAGAAATCCATTCAATATAAGGAGCTATAAGGTTAGCACGCTAGGCCACAAACCTAGACAATAATTGAAAATCTGCTTATTTTAATGCTATTGAAATGATTTATAATAAAATAAGAAGCTTCCCAAAGATTTGACGGTATGTATTGTCACATATGTGATCTGTCAACGAATGGTTTATACCTAAGCGTAAAATTTCACGATTTTTTAATATTTTGGTTTTATATTATCCTTAAAAATATTATATAAGCGCAGTGTATTTTGCTAAGTAACATATAATTTGTTATTTTCCCTTACTTGCTACAAATCTATAACGTATGATTACAAACAAAGATGAATTATGGATTGGTTTACAGAAGCTAATAGTGAAGCATGGTAATCACGTTTGAAACCTACAACAAAATATTAAGTAATTATTACTCTTTGCAACAACATAAAAGGTGCAAATATCTGCACCGTTAAATGAAACGCAGGCTAAGCCCCATGGTAGTTACTTCGGGGTCTGATACTCGGTTCTGTCATTAAGGTCGCAGTCATTTATACCCAAAATACTGTCACCCGAGCGTTGAAACACCCTATAGAAGCAGCTGAGAGCGGGAAGCAGGGGAGGTCCGTGTTAGCCACGTCCCCCCTCGTTTGTCTTATAGTGGTGACAGGAGATGGCTGGGACAAAAAACATCACTGCGCCCTCTCTTTCTGTTCCACCTGTGTTCTCGAACTTACGGGATATTTCCCCTAATGGAGAACCTTCCAGATTGGCAAGCGGACCCTATTTAAGCAACACGTCGTGCAAGAGGTGTGAGTCAGTGTTTGACGTGCTAGCGAAGGAGCACCGTGTTAATGAACGAGAAGACTGTGCATCGGAAGACTTTTCGTAATTGTGTACGTGCATCGGAACGGTAACGGACGAACTGGTGAATCGTAATTGTGTGCATTACGTAATCTTGTGTAATTGGCAAGTGTTCAACTGTAAGTCGGTGGAAATAAAGAACATTGTTGAGTTTGTGTAACTGGACTTTTCATTTCACGAGCCCACAAAGTCACAATACACAGGACTAAGGTAGCTGCAACTTATAGGTGTCCCAATAACAAGGTCCGACCCATTTTCGTTACGTCAAGCATAAACATGTTAAAGGTTGGAATTGTTTTCAAGTTAATATTTAAATACTTAAAACACAGGCAGCAGCAATGAGGCTTGCCACGTTCAATATCTAGATATACATAACTGCATAAACATGGAATAAGTCCATCAACAATAAGGAATTATAATGATTAACAGGGTGGCGTGCAAATCCAAACAAATGATTCAATTCGCATCTGGAGGGAAACGCTATATAGCAGAAATATTGAGAGATGTCCCTAAAGTATGAAATATGAAAGAGAGCATTAACATGGCATGTGTGTGAACTTAAAGACAAACCAAAGGAAACGTCTATATACAACACTAAATTAGTATACCACATTGCCGATGGGCAATTGTTCCATATGGAGAGTCGCTCAGTTGGAGAGACAAACAGGCAGATAGCCGCACGAAAGAAATGTCTTGTACTTGAGTATAGCTGCACCGTCCAGCCGAAATATGCAGTACACCGTCGTCTGGTCCTTCAACTCTGAAACAGATGATGATGAGGAGAATGATGGGAAAAAGCAAATAAGAAATCGAAGTTGTGGTAGAAAAGCAGTGAATTCTACGGTTGTTGGTCATGTCACTCGTATAAACAAAGTATTTCAATCCTTAATGTTTAATATAAGAATTTCCAAATACCTGAACAGATCATGTTCAGTATGTTCTACAATTAAGTTAATGTAGTTCGCAGCCGACTATTGAAATACTAATATACAATATATTTCTGTGCACGTTCAGAAATTCTATATTTACTAAAGGTGAAATCAACAGTCGTAGAATCAGTATTATTGCTTTTAACATTCTTCGTCATATTCTTCGTCCGTGCTGTATATAAAAAGTGAGGTTAAAATAATGTAAGTCACTTAAAGAAGCAAATGAGGATATTTACCGGCCAAGATTAGTGAAATATAAATACCATGCTATGATTTTAAGAGGAACCATACATTCTGAGAAACTCTTACATTTTTTTCTGATAAAAATAACGTAATATATCTTACATTTGTCCTCTGGTAGTAAGTTCAAACAGTATTTAAATAACCTAATGTTAAACCTTAAAGCACTGCAGATGAAAAAGCACACTCTTAGTCACCAATGACAACTCCTTGTTGAAGAGAAAATCTGTCTGAAAACAGTCCAACTGGATAAGCATCTATGATGTTTCAAAAGATTTCTTACGTTTTCAACACATTCCATTGTGACATTTGTGCAAATCATGTGTTGTATCAATGTCTTCAGTAGAACCCAACAACAAGCTTATTACAGGGAATATATAAACAAAATAGGTTTAACTTCAATCACTTATACAAGATTTTGAATACTTCCGTTCTGGAAATCAACATATCTCCTCCTTCTATATCCAGTTTTTAAAAGAATATGGTGCCAGCTTACAATAATTACCATATAGGATTTATTTTCCATCAAAGCAAAACTTCAGGTATGCAATCCTTGGGAAAGGATTTTTAATAATTAAGACATATTGATACGTACACAACAATTATATCCTGCGCGTCATCTATGGCATACAATGTGTACTACGTGTTGCATGTACCACAGTGTCGCTGTGATCGTAACCACTCAGTAAACACGCGGGACATTTTCAATGCGCAGGATTTCTTCTTCTCTGTATCATTTACATACACGAAGTTAGATAAGGCGTTGCACTCTATCAGTGTCGAGATTACTCATGAAATAAATATTTTGGTATCACACATAGATCTAAACAATAGAAGTGCTTTTTCAGCTAAACTCAAAACTGGAAAGCCATTCAAGCACTAAATTTTTATATAGTTTTTGTTACTTAAGGACGGACGTGTGAGGATTTTTAAGCAAATTTTACACTTAAACACTGGTCCCTAAGTTAAAATTATTTCAAATTGTTTGACTTGGTAATATGTTATAAATAACCCAAATTACTTAATTACACTAATATATGTTTAAAATATGTGTATGGCAAGAGAACTGTCTGTGTTCAATTTGCAGGGAATGTTCGAAGAAGCCCATTACATTCTGAGCGACTTATATATAACTGGTAGACCAAAAAGATAGACAAAATATTAATACTCATATTGTGACTTTGTTGGTTCATAGAATACAAAGTCCGAGTTGCAGATATTCCAAATGTTCTTTTTTTGCGTAGAGATAAAATCTGTTCAATCCTTACGCAACAAAATTAAGTCATATACACACACTCTACCAAGGTCTATGACAATAACAATCAGCTCTCCTTACAACAATACTCGACAGCTATTTACTGCTTACGACCCTCGCGACTCACTCTTGGCGAGTCATCGCCTTCTTAAATAACTCACTGATAAATTCGAAATATTCCCGGAACAATAAAGAAACCGAATAACCTCTATCAACCAAGACGTCACCAGAAATGTTAATTGCTCGCAGTTTGTTTGTTTCGACAGACCCTTATCTCGCGCTATCTTTAACTGCTTATACAAGCTATTTATTACCGTGAAACACTATCCTTCTCTTGTTTATTTAGGCCGAAACTTTTATGCCCGCTGTCGCCATCTTCTTGTAATATATAATCTTGTAATATACAACATAGATCTTCTTGTAATATATAAACCATGTTTAGTTCATTTTATTTTGCGAGTGAATCATTTAAGGGAAATTAATTGTTCTTTCACACTAGCCGTGTGTAGGACGCACTATGAAAGGGTAGAGCCAGAATGAAAAATTTAATGCCATAGCCGGGATTTGAACCACGGATCTTCTGGTCACGAGTCAGTTGGAGAATTTAATATCATGTTGGCACGTAGGCCATTGTAGCTCAATTGGTTAGAGTGGCTTGACGGAAACCAGAAGATACGTCCATTGGATTCTAACCTGGGTAATTTCGCTCAAAATCACTGTCCTTATCAGTAGACGATCACGGCTGTCCAGAGGAACTGTTGAAACTGTTTTCATTAATTGTAGACATTTGCAAGCTCTGGATTATAGCGATGTTCGGTAACAAAAGGTAAGGAAGCTGGAAGCGTTAATGGATACACAAACACGAAGAGCGCTGCTAGTTGTTGATGCAGGGTTCGATCCTAACAGCTGCTTATGCCATGTTTTTTCTTCTCCCTGAACTACACCTTACAAAGAAGCTGAGTGTTAAAGGTATATAAATGTCACTTAATATAAAGGACATTGCAAGTACAGTTCTTGTCGCCAATGACACTAGTGTCCTGGTGACGAGTACATATTTAAACGACTGTATAGTTAAAATGAATTATGTTTTGAAGTGTATGTCATGCGGGTTTAAAGCGAACAAATTATCCGTGAATCTAGACAAAACTAAAATGGTCAAATTTATAACCTGTCGTACGTCACATGCTCAAATAAAAATCGGGATTAATGATATGTTATTGGAATAAATTGACAGCATAAAATTTCTGGGCCTTCAAGTGGACAGAGGTTTAGATCGGAAAGCTCACATAAATTATATCTTACTTAAACTCAGCTCTGCCCGTTATGCTATCCGAGAGCTGGTTAATGTTAGTTCTATTGACACACTTAAATTGGTGTACGATGCATACTTTAACTCTATTATGGAATACGGAATATTATTTTGGGGCAACTTAGTAGAAAGTAAAACTATTTCTTATGCAAAAGAAGGTTATAAGAATCACTACTAAGACCCACAACAGATACTCCTGTAGAGATCCTTTTAGAAAATTGAAGATATTAATGCTTCCTTGCATGTATATATCTTCGATCCTCAAATTATTTGTGAAATATTAAATAATATTGAGTGAAAATAAAGTGTAATATGAATGAAATAGTGCCTTATATACAAAAAAATAATGTAATTCACAGTATAACACTAGACAAAAGGGGCGCCTTGCATGTATATATCTTCGATCCTCAAATTATTTGTGAAATATTAAATAATATTGAGTGAAAATAAAGTGTAATATGAATGAAATAGTGCCTTATATGCAAAAAATAATGTAATTCACAGTATAACACTAGACAAAAGGGCGCCGGGGTAGCGCGGTGGTTTCGTTCGCGGCTCCCGTTCTAAGGGTCCCGAGTTCGATTCCCGGCTCTGGGGTTGGCGATTTTAAGTCGGCCCTATCCACACCTTCACCTCTGTCTAGCACAAGTGAAGTATCCCCTATGCCCAACGTGGTTCGGAGTCCACGGTATAAGCTGTAGGTCCTCTCACCTCACCGCCATCTTCACTATCACCCTATCATTGGAGGTAATGAACACCGCCCTCTGGGTGCCTCTACCTGAGAAATGGGTCCGGTCATCACTTGGTGGGGTGAGGTTACCCCGAAGGCCAAGGTTGCCATGTGGGGAGTGTTAGTAACTAACTAACACTAGACAAAAGTATAATATCCATTATCCACGTGATAAACTTTCTTGCCTCCAGAAATTTGTGTATTATGGAGCTATCAAAATATTTGGCGTACTTCCTAATGTTCCTAAAGAGAAAGCTGATAATTTCGGTGGTTTTAAAAATGCTGTTAGAGAGTACCTTTGCTCAAAATCTTGTTATTCTGAAACAAGAGTATCTGAATGACAAATTATCCTGATAATGCTTCTGTAGCTCTGTAAGCAGTATCTAACTGTTCCAATGACAAATTATTACCAAAAAATCTCTGATGCGTGTTAAAAGTTTACTTTTAACCTATGTATTTAAGAAATAAAAACAATGGTATCCATTGCAAAAAGGTTGAGACGTACTGGCATAAGCCAAGTGAAAGTTAAATTAAAAAGTGTTTGATTTTGTATCATATATTATTAATCCTGCTTTGTTTTCCATAATTTTGTTCATATTGCCTGTATACTATAATGTGTCTTATGTTAACTTTTGTACATATATATGCTATTAAACTTTATACCTCTGGACATGTTCAATATTCACAGCCTTTTTTGGCTACTAGTAAACCTACTGTATACAAATCAATCTAATGTAATCTAATCTGATGTGTCGCATCTTGTGAAGCTGCTAGTAATTCCATAACGGTATGAGAGAACGGGTTAGCTGTCATTAGAATAGCGTCATTGTGTGGATAGAAAGACAGACCAAAATAGAATCCTACACACAAAAGTAAACGAGTAAACTTCATTGTTGATGAGCAATTGTTCCAAAGGAGCAGACCACCGATGTACAGGTAGAACGCAAACAAAATGCAGTGGGTGTCCGCTCGAGGAGAGCACTCTCCCCTTCTCACCACCCACACATCATGTGACACACATCCCAGCCCCTCCTGCATACGGTAGAGCGCAAACCACTCCAAAATTGTGTTTTAATGCTGTCTTTATTTCCAAAGTTAACAGAAAATAATCATCTCAGACTGGACCTCACAATCGATCAACAAATAGATGGGATCATAATTTCTTTAAACCCTGAGGAACTAACCAGTGATTCGGCAGAAAATGGAAAGAGCGAATGTAACAGTGCGTACGAAAGCGAGTGAAATAGATGAAGATTTCAGTCCGCGTGGTGGAGAGGTAACCTGAAATGAAGGTAGAGGGTATAAGCTAGAGTTGGCAAGCCACGCCTCCAACTGCATTTTGTTCGGGGTCGAGTTATAACTTTAAATGTTAAACCAAGTTAAAGCATTAACAACAGATTGTCGGAAATACTGTCGTCCAGTAGGACCTCGAATTATTAAGTGTTCGACAGCCAAACCGGGAAAACATTTGATTCAGATGAACAATTTAATATCATGTCGGCAATTTTGCCATAGTAGCTCAGTTGGTTAGAGCACCCGCACGGAGAGCGGGAGATCCCTGCTTCAAATCCCGGCTATAGCATTGAAATTTTCAGTCTCGCTCTACTCATTCTTCTTTTGTTGCTTAAATATTATCTTACTGTAATAGCACTTACCCACAGTGTTACAGTGTGTACAGTAGATAATGAAAATAAGCAAATTAACATGTTCTGAGGACCTTAAATATTACTCCAGCCCTCAGCTGACAGAGAAGTAAACAAACTCGGCTCAGGTTTACTGCTAACTTATCCAATCACGGTTTCATATAACCGTGCCCTGCTGACATATATCTCCGCGTGCAATTACTATCCCCCTCACCCTAATTGGCTAAAGCTTTCGCGCCATAGATCATAGGCGGTGCCCTTCCGTCACAATTAAACCTTCAGTAAACGTCATAATAACTGCCAGCAAGATAGATAAAACCATACAAATAAGAATATGAAGGCATGCAAAAATACAAGTTTATAATGAAACTGAGAAGTTGAAACTGAATGAATGAGTAATGAAACTGTAACCATTTCGTCATGAAAGGAGTTCGGCCTTTTCGCTGGTATTTTCTTAAAACCAACATACATAACTTGCAAAAATTCTTGTCTTTCAGTCTTTAAAGTCGTGTCACGCCATGCTTGTCGTGTGTTCTTCATTTATCCAAATTTCATCAAGGTAATATATTTTGCTATTTGTATCCCGGTACAGTCTGATTGAATGAAATAATTTATTTCTCGCACTTGGAACAACAGCCCTTCGAATGGCGATATATGACTAATCTAGTTCAAAACAAGGTCAGTGATAAAAGTAATATAAACAAATATGTTACCAATACTTCTAAAGCAGTCATGTGAAAGACGGGCTTGAGAGCAAAGGAACTTCCTCGTTACTTCGTTTAAGAATTAACATGCATTTCCGATAAATCAACTCTGTTGCGTAATATATTTCATTCAAACAGTTACGAAAATGTAAATCTGACAATTGCCTTCCAACATATAAAGATATATCACCACGTTAAATAACGAACTGAGTTTTACCGCACAACAGTCCATAGCACAATAACAGCCAATGAGAGGGGACTAGTTCACGTGAGCGATAAGTTATCCGGGGCAAGTTTACGTGAAACAAAGATTATATGTTTGTCCCGGCTTACATTTCTGTCTACCCATAAACATAGAAATAATAGTGTCAATGCCTGTATAAATAACTTGTGATATGTGATTGTACAAATTGTATTAGTGCTACCTAATACAAACAGCAATTTGTGTAAGTTTATGGCAATGTTAACATAGTAAAGAAGTTTAAGTAAGAGATTGTGAATATTATGTAATAATCTCCCAAATATATTAACGATTCCATATTTCTCTAAGAATTCTTTGGCTAATAAACCGAATTGAATTGAAATAAGAGCTCCCAAATAGTTATATTTCCTGACGGCAGTTGCTGCAGTTCCTCTCGATAGTCGTGAGTAGTCTAGCACTTACGACGTAGTGTTCTGGTCGCAGTAACCCAGGTTATAAAAGTATAACTATTGGAAAATATACAAAAATAACGAAATGTCAATCTGAAATGATTCACTCTAAAAAATAAAATATATTAATCCTAACTTTTATGCTGCAAAAGGATCTAGGTTATACGAGTTATAACATTTAGAGTGAAAAGATCTTCTGAGGATATCCTCAGCAAATTTAACTGATGCATTTCACTTATACTTATATTTTAAGCATATAGTACTCATTTGAACCACAAGGGCTATTTCTTTAACAAACGACAAAGTCAAACTTTTTGGCCAATTTAAGGGGCAGTGTGCTATTGTAATATATTTTCTAAAAAAATCTTCACATGTCGTCTTTAAAAACACTGAATCTATATTTAAGTTCGTTATATAAACGTCTATCCAATTTAAAGTTTTGTTGAAAAAGCTTTTTTTAAGATCTTCGTTCTTTTCTAATCCGGAATGATTTATTTCCTGTCCAATCTAGACATTTACATAAATCAACTCCTACTCTACCTGCCATGTATGTACGCGGTACAGAAGGTACTATTTTAACACTAAAATTAAGGCCGAAGAAGAAAACCGGTGTAACTCAAATATCCGGCATTACTACCGAGACGCTGTGATCATAGCGACACAGTGGAAGTCTCATGCAACGGGAAGTACACGTAGTATGGTACAGATGTCGCGCAAGTTGGAATTGCTTTGTATACTCATATCAGTATCTCTTATTTATTAAAACGCTTTAAAAATTACGAAACTGATGTTTTGCTTTGACAGAAAATATATCCTAAATGTGAAACATAGTAAGCTGGGACCATATTCACATAAAAATTGGATATAAATGTGGACGAGTTTTTGCACGCCGGAACGAAAGTATTCAGAATCTCATATAAGTACAAGAGTTTGAACTTCTTTCAGCCATAAATTCTTTCAATTATTAAATCATTTTTCGATAGCTGCATATGAAAGTATTCCCGTAATATCATTGCCCCATTTTGCAGCTTATTTGAGCTCAGTATAGGATGTGATTAAGTTGCTAAGTTGTGATATTTGAAAGAAAATTTAAATCTTGGAATACCAATTTGCGTTTTAAGGGGATGCAGCACTAAAAAACCCAAATCCAAAAATTTCAACCAATCTGATTGATGTAGTTACCACTTAGTTCTGAGCAGTGATGCCAACAGTGGCGGAATTGCGCTACATTTAGCGCTGTTTGAGTAATCGGGAGACATAGGGGAGAAATACGAAAAAGTGGGAAAATGTAGTGGTTCATGTCAATATTTTTGAAAAACACACAAACTTATCATAAAAGCCAATGCTATAATAATTTTAGGGAAATCTGGTTGAAGAATCTCTCATGTGGATGTTAGCTCATGTTATTATTTATTTATTTACGTCAAACACAAGGCCTAACAATATAAACATATTACTCGATGAGTGTCAAGTTATCAACATGTTTATACAAGCTACGTTAACCATATGTAGCATACTGCACCATTCGTTCATCATCAGGGCCTCAGGCTTCATTGCAACTTATATCATACTTTCAGGTTGTCAAGTGAATAATACGTTGGGTTTATGTGTCATCAATTATATATTAAAGAAAAGTTAACCCAATCGAACAGTACCCTTGTGTTCTGGTGTCAAGTAGGAGAAATACGTTTTGAAGGGAAACAATCTCTTCGCGAATGTTTCAAAATTCGCTAAACTATTACTTGTGTAGCCATGGAATCGTTGAGGTGGAGAGGTTGTTTTCCATAATGGCTGACATTAAATCTAATAAAAGGAATAAACTAAAACACTGAGTGACTCCTAAAAGAAAAAAATGACATTCAAAGATCAGCCAATCGCTCTTTCCCAAACCCAATAAATGACGAGCATTTCAATAAATTTGGAAAATCCGTGAGCAATATATCAGAAAGTGCTACAGTGATAATAGAATCTTCTGACAGTTATTAAACCACTTTAGCCCGCCCATATCCACTAGACGATCACAGCTAATGAGAGAAGATATGAGAGATGCTTTCACTGAATGAATGAATTTCAATTTGTTATATAATTTTGAACACATACGAGTATATTTTACAGAAGTGTAATATAACTTACTTTTATGAATATGTGTGTGAAATTTATGTCTATTAGTGTGCTATGATTGAGTATTTCAGGATTTATGGTTTAACCTGTATTATACTTCATATAAATTATTAATTATTGTATCATATTTAAACTTGGTGGGATCCAGAAATTGAAATTCCTGAAATGAATTCTGCAGCCTTCTGATTTTGGAATATCACAGATTTTTCTTAGTCTTCTTTTGCTGCTTCAATATTATCTTACTGTTATACCACTTACCCACAGTGTTACAGTGTATGACTGTAGACAATGAAAATAAGCAAATTAACATGTTCTGAGTACCTTAAATGTTACTCTAGCTCTCTGCTGATAGAGAGGTAAACAAACTCGTCTCAGCTTCACTACTAACCTATCAATGTTTGTTCCAACTTACATATTTGTCTACCCATAAACATAGCAATAATAGTGTCAATGTCAGTGTAAATAAGTTGTGATATGTGATTGTACACATTGTATTAGTGCTACCAAGTGTAAACAATAAGTTGTGTAAGTTTATGGAAATCTTGATATAGTAAATAAGTTTAATTAATAGATTGTAAATATTGTGTAACCATATCTCAAATATATTGACGATTCTATAGTTCTATAAGAATTATTTATATAATAAACTGAATTGAATTGAAATGAGCTCCCAAATAGTTATATTTGCTGAAAGCAGTTGCTGCAGTTCCTCTCGATAGCCGTGAGTCGTCTATCACTTAGGATTATTTGTTCTGCCCGCAGTAACACAGGTTAGAAGAGTATAACTATTAAGAAATTCAGAAAAATAATAAGGTGTAAATCTGAAATGATTCACTCTAAAATATAAAGTGTATGAAAATTAACTTTAATGCTGCAGCAAAATCTACCTTATACGAGTAATAAGATTTTGTCTATCTCTTAGCTTCACCACAAGTACAGAAGCCTTTGAGAATGAAAAGATATTCTGAGGACATCCTCTGCAAATTTAGCTGATGTATTTCACTTGTCATACTTATATTTTAAACGTTTAGTATATATTTAATTCTTTAAGGCTTTTACAAACCTTTCACAAATGACGAAGCCAAAACTTATGATAAATTTCAGGGGCGCTGTGTCACAGTAATAATTTTTCATTTAAAGACACTGAACCTATATATACGTTCTGCATTTATAATTTACAGTTTGGCTGAAAGCGGTTTTGTTTTAACATTTTTATTAATTTCTGATCCGGAAATATGTATATTGTGTCATCTCGACATTGATAGACAAGCAACTTCTTCTCTATCTGCCATGTATGTACGCGGTAGAGAAAGTACTGTTTTAATACTAAAATTAAGCCCGAAGAAGAAAACCGGTGTAGCTCCAATATCCGGCATGTTTACCGAGCAGCTGCGATCACAACGACAAAGTGGATTTCTCATGCAAGGGAAGTACACCTAGTACGGTACAGATGTCGCGCAATTTGAAATTGCTTTATATACATATATTAGTATGCCTTATTTATTAAAACGCTACAAAATTATAAAACGGATGTTGTGTTTCGATAGAAATATATATACTAAATGTGAACCATAGTAAGATGGAACCATATTCTAATAAAAGTTAGATATAAGTGGGGAAGAAGTATTGCACGCCGGAACGAAAGGATTCAGAAAATTATATAACTACAGGAAACAACTTCTTTTGTCCATATTTTCATTCTCATTCCCACTCAGAATTTTTGTATATGCTTATGGATATATTTCCATAATTTCATTGCGCCATTTTGTACTATGAGTTCAGTGTGTTACGTGGTTGAGCTACTAAGCTGGCTAAGCTGTACTATTTGAAGGGAATTTTAAAGCTAGGAATGGGGATTTAAGTTTTAAGAGGATGCAACACTGAAAACCCCAAATCCAACAATTTTCAAACAGTACTGCTGAAATTGTTACCACTTAGTTCTGATGCCTATTGGACACTGAATTACAAATTTGACTCTTTTGTCTTTAATAGCTTTTTGGTAATTAATTTGTGAAATTCAAATTTTATGAAAATTCAAACCACTCAACACGATGAATCGAAGTTTTAATTTTTCTTTTTCTAAAAATATTTAGATGGTTATGAAGAAAAGATCTAGCTTATGAATTTCTTTTGATGGATTTAGTTCCGGACAAAAAATAAGGTAAAAGCCAGAAAATGATTATATCTTTATTTCATATATAAATAAATAATATATAAAGCATATAAAATATATAACATATATAATATATTAAAAATTCGTATGAGATAAACCTTTGTTTGCTTTCTAAGAGCATTTGTTTAAACTTTTGGAGGGACTGAATAAAAACTGCATCATGTGGAAGATTTTTACTGACAAAAAATGTTGAAAAAGCTATAGCAAAGTAGATCAAATTTTAAATTCCAAAACATGTTCCTTCTCAGTTACATACCTTGAAGCAGACTAAAACGCTCCAGATGTGTAAGTTGGACCCTCCTGACACTTCCTTCTCTATTCTGCAGCAGTTTCCTTCAATTTTAGTTTGCTGCTGGAGGGTTTAGAAGTTACCTTCGCAGAAATTGCTGAACGAACTACGCGTAATTGGTCCTTCCGTTGGCTAAGTTTTAGTGATGCTGGTAAAATCTCAATGTCCATTATGTCTGACTGCAGCTAGAGTGAAACAGAACAACCAAAATTGAATTCCCTGATGGCTAAAAGATTTGATTCCATTTGGGCGACCGGTATGCATTGGATTGCTATCACTTGAACTAAAATGAAATAAAGTGGCATAAATAGCTTGTTTCATTGCAAGTGCATCAGGAATGTTTATTGTAATTGCACTTCTGTAATACATTTGGAGTCGAGAAATTATATCTGCAATTACGCTGCCATGTGACTTGCCACCAAGTGTTACAATTTTCTCCTTCCATTCATCCAATGTAGTCTAGAGGCCCTTACTAATCCTTTTGGGAATGTAATTAATGCTTTCCTCTTTTTTGATTTGGTTCAGCTTCTTTCTTCCTTCTACAATTATAATATTCCAGAAGATCACTGCATATCCCAAAACCAGAAACTTACACAATTTCCAATTTCATGTGTTTAATCTCGGCTTAATGTAGTTTTATATGAACACACCGAAACCGAATCACAATTACAAAATAGCTGTAATTTAGACAAGCTGTTGTCGAAGTAATTGAAACTGGAAAATACTTAACTCACGTGTAGCTTCACATTCTCTGAATATTTAGAACATGTTCATCACAGCAGTCCACAAACTTTTAGTTACTTTTTCACTGATCTTGAAATGAAACTTGAAACAGTAAGAATATTTTATGCTGGACCTGTAGGTAGTAGGTGGATCACCTGCGTGTTGAGCGAGGGATCCCAAGTTCAATACCTGGCTGGGTTTGGGAATTTTTTCCAAACAAGTTGATCATCGATCCTCCCCAAGGTCTGGAAGTATAAATGGGAGGTGAATGTGGGTGCAATCTAATCATTACAAGTCCAAAGTATCAGCAACTCAACGTATAAAAGTCATTAACATCACGAGTAGACGATATGTTCCCAAGGGGGGCAGCTACTGATGTAAGAGCTACTGATGGTTAAAGGTGGAGTACAAATGGAACAAAATTTTTTTGCCGATATGCCGCAATAAATTGCTGTATAGGTTCGTTCTACTTTAATATTTCTAGAAGCCATCACTATACACCACGAAAGGAAGAGACATAACCAAATTCCATTAATTTTGCACTTTCATTACTGACATAATCCTGGTAGCTGGAGATGATTACCTCTAGAAATCAGGAAGTTCTCGTTATTGCAACAATAAGTAAGGAACAAGGTTAAATAAACTAATGCCAGGTAAGTACTTCTGCATATAAAACCTCCTTGACACATTACAAGGTACTACTTTAATCTTAAGAATCAAACGGTATGTAAATATGTTAGGATGGCACAATTCCGGTTATGTAATGATTTTAATGTTCGGTATTTAGCTACATGCTAACATCGTACTTAATAATAGGTCTTTGTAAAAATCCATTACTTCCTTCTTGAAGCTCATACATTCTCGCAGGCCTTTCAAATCTTGCTAGTTTTAGAAATCGATGAACAGTTTATTCAGACTTTGTTTTGTTCGATAGCGCTAAAGATGAAATTACAATTCCGGCTTTAAAATTGTCTTGTTCGTATCATACATTGAGCTCAAATAGGGTACAAATTAGAAAATTATTATTATGGTATATAATTCATTCAAATTATATTGAATGCCACACGGCGGGCAAAATTATCATATTGGAAACATTAAATGTCGTTCGTATCCGTTTGTTAGTGCCATCGTGTAAAAAAAGCGTACATGTTTCTGACCAGGAACTTTGGGAACCTTGATGCGGAATCGGAAGTTGCCATCTTACTTGGTACCTCTTGGGATTGTCACACACACCGCATCTTCACTTGTGACTCAGTGATATGATAGTTTCTGAAATCATTGTACTCAATACCATCACCAAACATATCTACTTAAGGACATGTGTACATAAATACAACTCTCTCTCTCTCTCTCTCTCTCTCTCTCTCTCTCTCTCTCTCTCTCTCTCTCTCTCTCTCTCTCTCTCTCTCTCTCTCTCTCTCTCTCTCTCTCTCTCTCTCTCTCTCTCTCTCGTGCTGGCTGGCTGTATACAGCCAGGTTTTTGCTGCGTGCCCACCCATTAAGGGTTTTACCGCAGGTAGGATTTGTATAGAGTGATGTAGCATGAAGGTGATGTAGGTTTTTTGCTTGGGAGTTAATTTTGAGGTTACCAAAGTACCTTCGGGTTGAAGGGGAGGATGCAGTACTTAGCACCCACTTTTTTTTTAATTTTTAGATTTTAGTTGGGGAGAAATTTAGATGCCAAACAGCTTGGAAGAACTATTAGGAGCTCAGCTTTAGCTGCTGATAGGGTTAGCTAATGGGTTATCTAGGGTGCCCGCATGCCATACGGGGGACCCGATGCAGTCCTGATCGGCGTCTAGTGGGGTGATAATTTCCCAATGATCTGAGAAGGGCGCTTCTATGTGATGGTAAACTTGCGTATAATTTTGAAGCCCGGGGCCTAATTTCATCCTCCACGTATGGAAGACCCGATGCTTCGTGGAGCAACCTGGTAGGGAAATAACGTCCCACAGAATAGATAGACCTTAGTCCTCTATTCTGTGCACGTTGAAGCCATGCTATCCAGCTGTCTGCTGCCATGCCCCAGATCTCGCAGGCATATAGCATCACCGGAATTACCAGCGCTCGGAAGAGGTACAACTTCATGCGGACTGGCATCGAGGTAGACCCCAGCATTGGGTACAGGGAAGTAATTGCTCCCTGTACCTTCGCCGAAAGGTCCCTGATGTGCCGGCGAAAAGTTAAACCTCTATCCAAGTTTACTCCTAGGTACTGGACAGAGTTAGACCACTCCATTCTTCGACCTAAATAGCTGAAGTTGGGGCAGTCTGCGGGGGTGTGGCGCTTTGTAAAAAGTATGGCGTGGCTTTTGTCCGGATTTACGGACATCCGCCAACGCCGGCACCCCTGTTGTGTTAGGCGGAGATGTCTTTGAATGGGGTTGAAGGCTCTGAGTATGTGTTTGTCCTTGCAGAACAGAAACACGTCGTCAGCGTATTGTGCCATTACGACTAGTGGTTCTGTGTGGAAATCTGCCATAAAGACGTGGGTGGGGATAGCACAGAGCCTTCGGGGACTCCGCCTCTCACTGGCCTTAGTGTTGATGTTTTCCCCGCGACTGAGACTTTAAATGAGCGATGTCGCAAGAAGCTGTATGAGGAAGAAAATAAGTGTAATTTGTAAGTCTTATACTCGTGTTTGTAAACCTTTGCTCTCACACAGAAATTCTTGCAGGTCTACATAGATTATTGTATAAAATATAGGTCAAAATTATTATCGATCACATTTACGACCTGTTTGGCACGAAAACTAAATATTACCATTGTAAAGCTCTAGGTAGTATGATTAATAACTAAGACACATTTATATATAAAACAATTACTACTTGCGCGTCATCTGTAGCGTAAAACGTGTACTTCGTGTTACACGACACTTCCACTGTGTGCTCTGCTCGCAGTCACTCAGTCAACACGTGGGACATTTGAACTACATGTTTTTATTGATTTTCTTCGTCGAGCAAAATTTTAGTGTTAAAATAGTATTTTCTGCACCCCGTACATACATAATATGTGGAGGAGGACTTATCTAAATGTCATGCTTGCTCAGCAAATAAATATTCTTGGATCACCTGAATCTAAAAAATCACGTTTAGCCTTCTTATAAATTATTAATTATTATTTCATATATAAACTATATATATATATATATATATATATATATATATATATTCATATGTCCTATCTACTAAACGATCACAGCTAATGAGAGAAGTTGATGAAAATGCGTTCAGTGAATAAATGAACTTAAATTTTAATATCATTTTAAACACATATACTTTAAATAAGTTTAAAATATTTTAGTTTTATGAATATATGTGAGAAATTTATGTCTATTACGTGTGTAATACAGCATTTCGGTCATAATTTGTGTGATTAGCTTTCATATAAGTTAATAATTACTGTTTCATGTATAAACTTGGTGCGATCAAGAAATTGAAATTCCTGAAATGATTCCTGCAGCCTTCTGATTCTGGAATACCACATACAGTTCTTAAAGTCTTCTTTTGTTGGAAATGATCAGTTCTTCCACACTAGCCGTGTGTAGGCTGAGTTTGATTGAGTAAAACCACACTATACAATTCAATGGCTTAGACGGGATTTGAACCAAAGATCTCCCGCTCTCCGTGCGGTTGCTCTAAACATTTCAGCTACTATGGCCAACATGCCATGACATAAAATTCCCCAACTGACTCATATTTTCCCGGTAGACCACTAGGGGTTCTCATATAGTATGAGACACGCACGTTACGTGGCGACCTACTACGCTGTTAACTACTTGAGTTCCACGATTCATAGTTAAACCACTATATTATTGAGGTAAATTGATGGACATAATCATTACTTCCACACTAGCCGTGTGTACGCTAAGCTTTGTGTAGGTTAAGCTTTGATTGAGTAGAGCCAGACTGAAATATGCAATGCCATAAGCGGGATTTGGACCACGGATCTCCCGCTCTGCGTGCGGTTACTCCAACCAACTGAGCTACTATGGCCATCTTGCCAACACTTTTATCGCGAAAACATATGAGTCAGTTGAAGAACGTAATGTCATGTCGGCAATTTGGCGATAGTGGCTTTGGCGGTGGGTTATTGTGAAATTCTTTTCAAAAATCTCCACATGTCTTTTTCAGAGACACCGAAGCTATATATATAAGTTTGTTATTTAAACGGCTTTTCAATTTGAAGTTTTGTTGAAAACGCTTCTCTTTAACTTTTTTATTCATTTGCGACACGGAAAATATTTATTTACTGTCCAATCGCGACATTTACATAAAGCAAGTCCTTCTCTAGCTGCCGTGTATGTACGCGGAACGTAAACTACTATTTTAATACTAAAATTAAGCCGGAAGAGATAAATAGCTGTAGCTGAAATACCCGGGATGTTTACTGAGTATCTGCGACCACAGCGACACAGTGGAAGTCTCATGCAACGGGAAGTTCACGTAGTATAGTACAGATGTCGCGCAAGTTCGAATTGCTTAGTATACATATACTAGTATGTCTTATTTATTAAAACTCTTTAAAAAATATTAAACTTATGTTCCGCTTAGATAGAAAAATATATCCCTAATGTGAAACACTGTAAGCGGGAACAGTATTCTAATAAAAATTGGACATATATGGGTAAGAGCTATTGCACGCCGGAACGAAAAAATTCAGAAACTTATATAAGTGTAGTAAATTGAACTTTATCTGTATATAATGGTTTTCCCTTATTGTACTTGAGACATTTTGTGCTTTATCTGAGCTCAGTGTGCAATGTAATTAAGATACCAAGTTGGCTAATCTGTTCTACTTGAACGAAAGTTTAAAGCTAGAAATGGCAATTTAAGTTTCAAGGGGATGCACCACTTAAAACCCCAAAATCCAACAATTTCCAACCAATCTTGCTGAAATTGTTACCACATAATTCTGATGCATATTAAACACAGAATTAAAAATACGATTTTTGTGTCGTTATCAGTTTTTGAGTAATTTGTGAAATTCAAATTTTGGGCAAAATTCAAACCACTCCACACGATGAAATTTTCAAAATATTAATTTTCCTATTTCTAAAATTATTTAGATGGTTATGAAAAAAATGTATCGTATGAATTTCTTGTGCTGGATTTAGTTCCAGGGAAAAAATAAGGTATGGAACAAACAAAAAAGTCAGAAAATAATCTAACCTTTGAATTTATATATCAATAACCTTAAAAATATTATGTATATTAGAAATACATATGATACAACCCTAGTTTGCTTTCTAAGAACATGTGTTGAAAATTTTAAAGGGACTGAATCTAAACTGCATCCTGTTAGAGATTTTGAATGACAAAATATGTTTAAAAAAACTATAACTAGGTAAATCAAAATTTAAATAACAAATTATTTTCTTTTTCAGTTACATACATTGAATCAGACTGAAGCCCTCTAGATATGTATGTTGGACCCTTTCTGTCCCTTCCTGCTCTATTCTGCAGCAGTTATCTCCAATTTTAGTTTTCTTCTGGATGTTTCTGGAGTTACCTTCGCAGAAATTGCTGAAAGAAGTAAATGTTATTAGTCCTTCACTGGGCTAATTTTTAGAGATGCTGGTAAACTCTGTGTCCATTATGTCCAACTGCAGTTTGAATGAAGCAGAATAACCAAAATTCAACTCACTGATGGCTGATTTCACAGCAATCTGAAGTCTCTTCTTTGACACAAATACTTCTTTTCGGCATTTACGCCATATCATGCTATGTAAAATCTAATTTGTATTTTGTGTCTTATCCGATGTACCTCTCCTTTGGATTTCATTTGATGCCAGCCTTTGGTACACAGACATTAGTTTTCTTACCACATCAGGCCTCAAGTTTGTTCTTATTGTTGTGTTGTTATATTTAGGTGTATCTTCCCCGTCTATCTATAGCTTTATTATAAAAGAACAAAAAATGGGTCCATTAGGTTAGCAGGTATGCATTGGATTGATATTACTTGAACTACAGTAACGTAAAGTGGCATAAACAGCTTGTTTCATTGCAGATACATCAGAATTTTTTTTTTGTAATTGCTCTTCTGTAATATATTTGGAGTTGAGCAATTACATTTGCAACTAGGCTGCCATGCGACCTGCCATCAACTGTTCCATTTTTTTCTTCCATTCATCCACTTTACACTAGAGGCGTTTAATAATCCTTTTAGCGATGTGATTAATGCATTCCTCTTGTTTGATTTGGGTCAGGTTCCTTCTTCGTTCTACAATAATAATATTCATGGAGATCACTGCACATCCCAAAGTCAGAAATATACACAATTTCCACTAATTCTGCACTTTTGACTTCTGCCTTCGTATATCTGGTAGCTTGAGATGATGACCGGTAAAATATGCACAAAAGCCTCGTAATTGAAATAATAATTAAGTAACAAAGTTAATAAAACTAATGAGGTTCAAGGTAACACATCTTTGACACCTACATTATACAGTGCTATATTGATCTAAATAATTTAATTATAAATGAATATGTATGAAGGTACAATGCAGGTTATATCATGATATTAATTTTCGGCATGTACCTACGTTCTAACATCTTCCTTAACAGGAGGACTTTCTAAAAATTTATTCCCTTCCGTCTTGATGCCCATATGCACCCTCGGGCCTATCAAATCTTGGGAATTTCACGAATTTATAAATCTTTATCCTTTCTTAATTTCGTTTCGATACAGCTAAAACGCAAATTGCAATTTCTAGCTGTAAAATTTCTTTCAAATGGCACAGGTTAGCCAACATAATATCTTAATCACTTCGTAAATCAATCTAGTGTAAAACTTGACCTAAAGGAGTTCAAGTTCTTGTGCTTATATAAGCTCCTGATTATTTCGTTCTGAAAGAGAATGGCTTTTCTCCATCTATATCACACTTTTATTGAATATGATTCCGGGTTACTATGTCTCATATTTAGGATTTATTTTCCATCAAACCAAAACATTAGTTTTGTAATTTTTCAAAGCGTTTTAGTAAATAAGACACACTTATATATGTATACAAAACAATTCCTACCTGCGCGTCATCTGTACCATACTACGTGTACTTCCCGTTGCATGAGACTTCCACTGTGTTGCTGTGGTCACAGCTGCTCAGTAAACATGCCGGATACTTGAGCTACACCGGCTTTCTCCTTTGGGCTTAATTTTAGTATTAGATAGTACTTTCTGTACCGCGTACATTCATCGTAGGTAGAGAAGGTGTTCCTTTCTGTCGATGTCAAGATTGCACAGGAAATAAATATTTCCTGATCACAAATGAATAAAAAAATTAAAACAAAGCCGTTTTCAGCAAAACTTTAGATTAAAATTGCCGTTTATACTTCGTAGCACTAATACAAAGTGTACAATCACATATCACAACTTACTTATACAGACATTGATACTAGCATTGCACTACAGGAATTATCTAGATCCCTCTTCATTGATGAATTTTGAATTCTTGACCACGTGAAACAAGAATAATAAAATATATTGGTTTGGTGAAGAGCACGTAACTGATATATTCACACTTTACCTGAATTATAAAAGATATTCACTAACTGAGTGCACTGATTGTTTTAGCTGGAGATTCTCTTAAGACCATTTACAGAGGTTATGTCTTTTAATTGACCTGAGAAGTTGTCATATAATTTTAAACACATATATTTATGAAGCTTATTTAGCTAAATATCATGCTACACCATGTCGAAATTCTTGGTTACGTGCAAAATTAGTCCCATCCCAACTTTCCTATGATCAAATGTGTCAAAAGTAGTTTCAACAACATTTATTACTGCTGAAATGGTAGAATTCTCGCTCTGGAATCCATGTTGATTATTATTAATTATATTAAATTTGAGGAACGTCATACATTATTTATTCTAATATTTTAGAAAACGCTGAAATCAAAGCTATTGGTCTACAGCTATTTGTGGTTTTCTCATCTCCTGATGTTAATATTGATTATATTTTGCTACCTCCAGTTCTTGTTTAAAAGTGATACTTCGAAGAGACAGGGCTATTTGACACAGAGTATTTAAGATATTCATACTACATTGTTTAATTAAATAGCTTGAACTTCAATCAAGGGCTTTAGATTTCATATTTTGTGGTCCTTAATTACATCAAGCATTTTGTGTTAACAGACTGGTGACAGAAATAATGATTAATCATTGCTACGAGTGAGATCTTCATTTTCTAAACTTTAAATTGAATTCCATTTCATTGGAAAATTGTTTGATACATTTACAAAGAAATTCTTAAATATGTTTGCCATTTCTCTAGGATTTGTTACGTTTTATTTTGTGATTTTAATGCGAGGGTTGTGAAATGTTTCCGACCTCAACATGAAGATGTCAGTGCTCGTAATTAAAAGCTAGTGAATTTCTTTGTTCATCTGTTGATAGTTACTGACCAAAGGTTCAGCCATTTTAGTCGCTCAGTTGTTATGTAACAGTCGTTTGAATGAGTTTATGTGAATGTTTTTATGAACATGGACAAAATCTGGTAACGAGCTGTCATTAAATATTTGTTTTGAAAGGCAATTCTCTTACTTAAACCTAAGATGAGTTGTATTCTGTATATGGGGACTCTGCACCATCATTTGCCACAGTGAAATTTTGGGCAGCTGAATTTAAACGTGGCCTTAAAAGCTTGGGAGACGATAAACGTTCGGGACGTCCAAAAACTACAACTCCGACGAAAACTTCGCCAAAGTTCACCAAGTGGTGATAGACAACCGACGAGATCATGTGAGATATATTTCAGAGGCTAAAAGCTTCACAAAGGAACGTGTTTTTCAATATTAATACAACATTTAGACATGAGAAAGCTGTCCACAAGTTGGGTGCCGCGTTTATTAACGTTAGATCAAAACAGTGTTCGAATAAACATTTCCAACGCTTTGTTGGCGTAGTTTAGGTGTAATAAATCCGAGTTTTGGCACTGGTTAATTACTGTAGAATGAACTTGGATACACAGTTATACGTCCAAATAAAAATACAGTCCAAACAGCAGACTGCAAAAATGGAACCGGCACCAAGAAGAAAGAAAAGAAAAAAAAAAGAAAAGCAAACTCTGTTGTTTTTTTTTCGGCTGGGAGTGTGGGGTGAAAGTTTTTTGGAATAGGCATGTCGTCATTTTAATCGATTATCTTCAAACAGGAATATATCCATTACAAGAGCACACTACGAATTATTACTTAAGAAGCTATAGGCAGAACTTTCGGAAAAACTGCCAAATTTACCAAAAAAAAAATATCTATTTCACCATCAGCAATTGCAATGGCAAAAATCCATGACTTACGGTTTGAACTGTTCGTCAGTCCTCCTTAATCACCAGTTCTAGCTGCAAGCGACTTATTTTTGTTCCCTCATTTGAAAATTGCACTTGGAGGACAGATTTTCTTCAAATGAAGAGGCAATCATATACTTGAACAACTATTTTGCAGAGAAAAACGCCGATTAGCATTTGGAGGAGTTATACAGATGGCAGCAGCGCTGGGAGAAGTGCATGCAGCTACAAGGAGGTTATGCTCAGAAATAAAAAAAAAAAATAAGAATTCTAAAAAAAAATCATGTGGGTATCTTTATTAGGTCGCAAACGTTACAGACCACCTATGTACAGTATTTCCTTGCAACAGCATGTTGGAATTAACCGCCCGTTTTATAATAATCCCACATATCCTTTTGATTATGTGTAAATGACCTTTTTATTTCTAGCATTCTCTAATACTTTTTCTATCTGAATAACATTTTTATAATTTGATTTATATTTGTTATGGTATTTTACAAACTCATGGAGGCCGTACCATTTCTAAGAATATTACTCAAGAATGTAAGCTTCTCGCTGTAAGTTGTAATCCCCTTGGTTACTCATGTACAGTGCTTTTCCCTGACTTTAACTTTAACCAGCGGTAAGGCTATATCGTAGTAGTATTTGAAGGTATTTACAAATCTAGTGAATATATGTCCTGAAGTTTCCTCATACAAGTCTTCCTAAGTTTTGTGCTCCAGCAAATGTTTGAAATAGTCAATAGTTTTAGTCTTCTGCAATCTGCCCTTTTGACTGCTATGCTTGACTTTCTAAAATTCTTTTAGCTTGGCCAATTGATACTTTGCAAATATTTAAGTGGGGATAGCAACTTCCGGTGCCGCATCAAATTTCCTAGAAGTCCTTGACAGAACCAAACATTTTGAGTGCTTCATTTTTTTTCAATTGCACGGACTAGATGGCAGTAACAACCGGATATGAAGGACATTCGGTGTAGCCAATTACATTATTGTGGCTCACGTTATGCAAGCATACAATTATGCTAATTGCAAAAAAAAATTATTTATCCCAACATTTAAAAAATCCTTTTATTCTTCTGTTTTATGGAGCCCTTTCGCACCACAGTTGGCTAGCTGTAGACCAATTTCAAAGAAATTTTAAAGCTGGAACTGTAATTTAAGTTTTAATAGAAGCAAACCAAAGTGAAATTAAGCCTGATAAAAGCCCGCCTCGTTAGCGTAGATAGTAGCATGTCCGCCTCAAGTTCAAGAGGCTCCGACTTCGAATCCCGGTCAGCGAGAGTTACCTAGTTAATTTTTTTGGGGGGTTTCCCTTATCCTTCTAGACGAATCTCGGGTAACTCTAAGCTCCATGGACCCTTGACTCATTTGAGCATCTTTTCATTCAATTCATTAACCGTCCGATATAACTTAACGTTGGGGCGGACGTAAATTAAAAAAAAAGCTGATAAAATTTTCATGGATTTGTGTAACTCCCGAGATTTGAAAATCTAGCGAGAACTTATGAGCAGCAACAAGAAAATGACTGCCTCACGCTCAAGTAGTCCGGAGTTTGAATCACGGTCAGGATGAGTTAAATGGATAAGGTTTTTCCGGGGTTTTCCTTTATCCTGAAAGAGGAATATGGGGTAACTCTAAGCTTTATGGACCCTAGGCTCATTTGAGCATCATTTCACGGACTCCATGTTAGGTGACAAAACAAGTAGTTAAATATCGAAAATTAATATTATGACACAGCCTGAGTTGTCCCATAATTACATATTTATTTATGATTAATTTTAGAATGATCTATCTAGCACTTTATTATGTGTCAAGGATGTTTTACATGCAAAATCAGTTGTCTTGTATTAGTTTCATTGAGCTGGTTATTTAATTATTGTTGTAATAACGAAATTTTCTGGTTCTTATTAGTGGTTTTCATCCTTAGCTGCCAGAAACACAATGGCAGATGTTGAAAGTGCAGAA
This sequence comes from Mantis religiosa, assembly GCA_030765055.1. Lineage (NCBI taxonomy): Eukaryota > Metazoa > Arthropoda > Insecta > Mantodea > Mantidae > Mantis > Mantis religiosa. The sequence goes on from CM060953.1 coordinate 166,782,001, forward strand.
TTAACGGAAATTACGTATATTTCTGGTTTTGTCGGTGTCTAGTGATAGACCGTATTAGTGCATCTTCCTATAGGACAAAATGATGTGAGTAAAATTGAAAGAATGTAAAGCTTCAAAATATTTCTCATTGAAATACAAAGAAAGAGCTTGTCAATTTTCCATCCAAGCAACTAAAACAAAAAACAATTTCACTGTCAAAATCCTGTTCCGGGAAGGATAACTACACCATGAATGTACAAAGCTGAAATAATAAAGATATCACATAATAATATTCATGTGTTTAACCTTGGCTTAATGTTGTTTTATATAAACACATTGAAACCAAATCACAATTACAAAATAGCTGTAATTGCAGCTGTAGTTGCAGTAATTTAAACTGGAAAATACTTACCTAACGTGTAGCGTTATATATCATACAAACATTTTAAATTTAGGACTACTGAGACAAAAACAACAAATATATCCAAACAAGTGAATAAAATTGCTTCAAATTCCCTGAATATTTAGAACATGCTCACCACAATAGAACTCAAACATTTTATTAATTTTTCACTGATATTGAAATGAAAATCGAACAGTAAGAAATAGTTGATTCCGGACCTGTAGGTAGTAGGTGGAGCACCTCCTCTTGAGCGAGGGGTCCCGAGTTCGATTCCCGGCTATGGTGGGGACATTTCTCCAACCAAGTTAATTCCCGATCGTCCCCAAAGTCTGGACGTACGAATGGGAGTGCGAAAATGTGTGTGTGATCTAATGATTACAAATCCATTGTACCAGCAACTCAGTGTATAAAGGTCAATACCATAACCAACAGACGATATGTTCCCAAGGAGAACGGCTGCAGATATGACCATTGCAGTTAAAGGCGGAGTACAAATGGAACAACAAATATTTGATGATATGTCACAAGAAATTGCTGTATATGAGAAAAAGAACGCTTTGGTCTACCTTGATATTTCTGGAAGTCATTACTGTACACCACGAAAACTAGAGACATAACCTAATTCCATAACTTTGCACTCTCATTACTGTCATCATAATCCTAGTAGTTTGAGATGATGACCTCTAATCAGAAAATCCTCGTTATTGTAACAATAAGTAAGGAACAAGGTTAAAGAAACTGATGTCAGGTAACTGCTTTTGCATATAAAACGCTTCTTGACTCATTATAAAGTGCTACATTAATCTAAAGAATAAAACTCTAAGTAAACATGTTACGAAGCCACAATTCCAGTTTTATCATGGTTTAGCTTCATGCTAATATCGTACTTAATAATAGGTGTTTGTGAAAATCCATTACTTCCTTCTTCACGCTCTTACATCCTCGCAGGCTTTTCAAATCTTGCGCGATTTACAAATCAATGAAAAATTTATTCAGAATTAATTTTGTTTTGGTTCGATAGCACTAAAGGTGAAATTACAATTCCGGATTTAAAATTTCGTTCATCTTAGTATATTTAGCCAAATGTGGTATCTTGTTCGCAAGGTACATTGAGCTCAAATTAGGTAAATAATATTATGGAATGTTATTCTTTACGTATATTTATCGTATTGGCATCATTAAATGTCGTTCATATCCGTATGTTAGTGTCATCTTGCAAAAGGGCGTACGTGTATATAACCAGGAATTTTGGGAACTTTGATGCGGGACCACATCTACTTCTTGGGTTTGACACAGGCTCCACAAATTCAAATGTCACTCAGTGATATGATAATTTCTTAAATCATTTTACTCAATACCATCACCTACTAGCCACAACGAGTTTAAAAATGAGTATGTGAATAGAAACAGTAGCTGAATTTGTTGAAGATATAAGTGCTTATGCATTCCTTTGTTCCGAAACACACTATTTCTTGTCGACCTATATTGATTATTAAATAAAATGTGTGACTCCAATTTATTTTTGTATACATTTACGATATATTTTTCAACAAATTGGAGCATCACAATGGTCCTGTTGTGGAAAGTATTTATAATAAATATTACATTTTGATGTATACATAGTTATTAAAACCTGGCTGTCATCTGGAGAGTGTTCTGCGTACTTCCTGTTCCATGACGCTTTCGCTGTGTCGCTGTGACCGCTGTCCCTGCGTAAACACGCACGATATTTGAACGGAACCGTTTTCCACTCATGTACAACGTAATACATAAAAGGTATAGGAGGCAGCTCCGTGCTTTCTATTAATTCTATTGAATCAATATGTAGACTGCACAGGAAATAAATGTTTAGGTATCTAAAAAGAAAAGGTTTCCACCAAAACAAATATTTGGAAAGTCGGTTGAATATCGATATGTTCAAGGACGAAATGTGAAGATCTTCCAGTAAATATCACAATCAAACAAAGCCCCTTAAGTGAAAAAAATATTAAGCACTTTTGATATTGCCATTTGTTATAAATATCTCTAATGATTTAAATTAATGTAATAGATGCTTAGAATACATGTCTAACAAATGAAAGGCATATGTTAAATTTTCAGGCAATATCCTCAAAAGACCTTTTCATTCTCAATAACTTTGTTTATCTGGTTTTCTGTAAGAGATAGTGAAAATCTTACTACAGATTTAATGTAGGTCTTGTTGTAACATACAATTTATGTTTGATGGTTTTTAAATAAACATTTCACATTTACACTTTGTTACTTTTCTGAATTTCCCAAATGATATACTTTGCGAACCTGGGTTATTGCGGCAGCAATGCAAAGCCCTAACGATTAGACGATCACGGCTACTGAGAGATGCTGTGGGAGATGCTTTCAGTGAACGTAGATATCTGGAAGTCTTCGAGAGTAGCGTTTCTTTGTAACAGAAGCTGCAGTACCAGAGTTATCTGTAGATATAAAATAAGGTCAACGCTTATAGCTGTCGGTTCTCTGACATAACCTCGCATTAGTAATTTAAACTATAATTCATAATTTTCAGCCACTACTACCCAGAAATACAGTAGCTGAGTCATGAAATTGTCCCAGTTTAAGAAGTGGTTTTAGTACCATCACGTTAACCTGGAATGTTGAAGGTTGGGATTGAACGGAGATATATTAATCATAGGTAGCAAACACGAAATTTAGAAAATTCAATATCCGGATATACATAACTAAAGTCAAAAGTACATTTAATATAGGGAGCTATAGGGTTAGCATGCTAGGCTCTAAAACCAGGCAATGATAAAACATCTGCTCATTATTCTGTTATTGAAATGGTTTATAATAATAAAATAAACTTTCCAAATAAAGTACGGTATTTATTGTCATATATGCGTAATGTCAACGAATGTTTCATACTTAATCGTTAAATTTCGCGATTATTTAATATTTTGGTTTTATGCTGTCTATAAAAATAATATCTAAGCGCAGTATATTCTGCTAAGTAACATGTGATTTGCTATTTTCCCTTAGTTGCTACAAATCTAAAGCGTATGTTTACAAACAAAGATGAATTACGGATTGGTTTTCAAAAGCTAATAGTGAAATTGGTAATCACGTTTGAAACTCACATTATTACTCTTTGCAACACCATCAAGGGTGCAAATAACTACACCGTAAAAAGAAACGCAGGTTAAGCCCCTTGGTTCTTAGCACGGGGTTTGATACTCGGTTCTGTCGTTTAGGTCACAATTCCCTACCTTTTCCCGAACTACTCAAGATTAAGGTAGCTGCATCTTACAGGTCTCCCAAGAACTTGGACACACTTCCGTCACGCCAAACATTAACGTGTTAAAGGTTATGAATTTTTTCAAGTTACTGTTTTAATATTACAACTACAGACAGCAGCAATGAGGCTTACTGCGTTCAATATTTGGATATACATAACTGGATAAACATGGAACATGTCCATCAACAATAAGGAGTTATAATGATTAAAATGGTGGCATTCAGATCCAAAAAATGGTTCAATTCCCATCTGGAGGGAGAATGGTATATAGCAACAATATTGATAGATCTTCCTAAAGTATGAAGTATGAAAGAAAGCATTAAAATGGCATGTGTGTGAACTTCAAGAAAAACAAAAGTAAACGTCTATACACAACAGTAAATTAGTATATCACATTGCCGATGGGTAATTGTTCCATATGGAGAAACGCTTGAAAGAAATATCTTGCACTAGAGTATAGCTGCACCGTCCAGCCGAAATATGCAGTACACCGTGGCCTCATCCTTCAACTCTGAAACAGCTGATGATGAAGAGAATGATGAGAACAAGCCAATGAAGAAATCGAAGATGTAGAAAAGCAACGACTTCAACGCTCGTTGGTCTCATCTCCCGTATACACAACGTACTTCAATCATTAATGATTAATATAAGAATTTACAAATATCAGTACTGCCCATTTTCATTGTATTCCACATTTAAGTTAATGTAGTTTGCTTTAAGTACTAACATTTATAAATAAACTAGCAAGGATAGCAATCGTGTAAAGTAATTATTACTACGTACTATTTAACAAAGTTAAATTTAAATAATTTTCCAATTTAATTTTTAAAGATTATGATATTTACTTTTGAATACTGCATAGGATTTATTTAAATGTCTTTAGCATACGTTAAATATTTATCATTGCCTAACAATTATTGTATAACAAAACAAAACAAAGCTCAAAAACATGTTGATTCTGGAGAACTTCTTTTTGTCAGCTCAAGATTATGTGATGAGGGAGCGATTTCTTACACAATGCCTATATAAGACGTTTACATTGTTGTTATGGCCTTCACTCGTATTCTGTTGTGTCATTAACTTTGTTCGTGCTTTCCTAGCCAAGTCTTGAATTCCAAAAATCTACATTTGATTGCGTTGAAAAATAAGCCGAATGACGCCACTGTGCCACACGTCACTTGTCTGTTTACCTGGCAGATACAAGCACCGTAGTGGTGAAGCATTTCGTACTTCGGGGCTCATCTTGCCAGTACATTCACAACGTACAGTCGTGGTACACGATTGCATTGATTGATATATATACTCCGTTCTTAAAATAACTGATCAATTTTTTTTCAATGGCTGCCAAAATTAGAAATTAAAAATCCTAGTGCTAATCAGCATGTCATATACTTCACTACTAGCTGCATAAATCTAACACTCATGTTCAAAGACTAAGACACCCTTACATCAACGAGGCCATCAACAAACGTGCCTCTTCCATCTGGGCGCGCATCCGACACCATCAAGACTCCACCATACAGAATATTGGGAAAGGCGAATCCAAGCACCGAAAACACCCCAGAATCAAAGCATATTGAAGAAAAACAAAAATAAAAACCAACACGACTGCAAAATTATGCGCGCCCAACCCTTTTTGGCTCAGGCCACGCTCCCCGGCAGAGGCCGCCATCATTGGCAGCCCAGGAGTAAGCTACCCGTTGCCGCACACCCTAACTGCGAACATTGTAAATATTGTACATAGCCAAGTCTGTACAGTGTAGTGCGTGTGATATTGGGACGTACGTGGTATGCTCAGGGATGTGTGTGTGTTTGTGTGTATGTGTGTGTGTGTGTGTGTGTGTGTGTGTGTGTGTGTGCGCGCAAGATAAGCGCAGTGTAAATATGTAAATATAAAACAAGAAAAGGAAAGACAGAGACAAATAACGAGATAAAACTGGTTCTCGGCGGTCTCAGAACAGGTCGCCGTATGGGTTTTAGAAGAACCCCAAAGACAATAAAAAGCCATACCCAGAATTATAAACCCATGTAAATTTACAGGCTGTAAGCCGGGTCCAATGTACCGGCACCAGGCAAATAAGTTATAAATAAATAGCCTTAAGCCTTAAACTAAGACGTGTTTATTGATTACAATTTAGAACACAATGATAATTATATTTATCATTCACAATCATGTATAGAAATAAACATTTTACATCCTCTCTGCAAGAAAGGAATGTTCTGCTGTAAATATTACACCGATGTTGCACTACACTACACCATACACTAAAATCCACGCAAAATTACAACAGTGCGACTCCGCTTAATGTTTTTCTTCTCTCTGCTATTCGCACCAACATAGAACATTACAGAAAATCAATAAGAACAAATAATTGTCTCAAAGTTCTGCATGCTAGTTAAAGTGTAACTGGGTGACATCTAATGTTATTGCTTTCAACTGTTGATGTCATTTTCGGATCCTACATTACTTTTCCATTACAGTAGCTCCAATGTGAGCACAATACATTTTTATGCACGTTCAGAAATTCTACATTTACTGAAGATGAAGGCAACAGTCGTAGAATCAGTATTATTGCTTTTAACATTCTTCGTCACACTGCTGTGCTGTATAAAATGTGAGATTAAAATAATGTAAGTCACTTAGAGAAGAAGATGAGGATATATACCGGCCAGGATTAGTGATAAATAAATACCATGCAATGATTTGAAGAGTAACCATACAGTCTGAGAAACTCTTACATCTTCTTCTGATAAAAATAGCGTAATATATCCTACATTTGTCCTCTGGTATTAAGTTCAAAATGTATTGGAATAATCTTATGTGAAACCTTAAAACACTGAGATGAAAGGGCACAATCATAATCACCAATGACAACTCATTGTTGGAGAGAATATCTGTTTGACAACAGTCCTTCTGGAAAATCCCCTATGCTGTTTTAAACAGTTCTTACGTTTGCAAGTAGGAAGTTTGTGCTAGTTATTTCTTGAAACAATGTCTTCAATAGAAACCAACAACAAAAAAGGCTCAGTTAGAGGAAATATACAAACACAATAAGTTTAACTTGAGTCACTTATACAAGTTTTTGAATACTTTGGTTCTGTAAATGATTATATCTTCTCCTTTTATATCCACTTTTTAAAAGAATATGGCGCCAACTTACAATAGTTACCATTCAGGATTTATTTTCCATCAAAGCAAAACTTCAGATTTGCAATCCTTGGGAAAGAATTTTTAATAACTGAGGCATATTGATACGTACACTGCAATTATATTATCTTATATTAATACTTATTGTTTCATATATCAGCTTGTTAGGATCAAGAATTTGAAATTCCTGAAATGATTTCTGCAGTCTTCTGATTTTGGAATACCACACATAATTCTTAGTCTTCTTTTGTTGGAAATAATCGTTCCTTCCACACTAGCCGTGTGTAGGCTAAGGCTTGAATGAGTAGATTCAGACTGAAAAATTCAATGCCATATTCGGGATTTGAACCACGGATCTTTCGCTCTCCGTGCAGTTGCTGTAACTAACTGAGCTACTATGGCTAACTTGCGGACAACTGAACCGGGAAAACGTTTGAGTCAGTTGAAAAATTTAATGCCATGTCGGTAAGTTTGCCATAGTAGCTCAGTTGATTAGAGAACCTGCACTGAAAGCGGGAGATCCCTGCTTAAAATCCCGGCTATGGCATTGAAATTTTCAGTCTCGCTCTAGTCATTCTTCTTTTGTTGTTTAAATATTATCTTAGTGTTATAGCACTTACCCACAGTGTTAAGTGTATGGCAGTAGATACCGAAAATAAGCAAATTAACATGTCCTGATGTCCTTAAATATTACTGCAGTCCTCAACTGATAGAGAAGTAAACAAACTCGGCTCAGCTTCACTGCTAACTTATCCAATCACTGTTTCATATAACCTTGCCCCGCTAACATATCACTCCGCGTGCAATTACTATCCCCCTCACCCTATTTGGCTAATGCTTTCGCGCCATAGACCATAGGCACTGCCTTTCCGTTACAATTAAACCTTCAGTAAACGTCATAATAACTGCCAGGAAGATAGATAAAATGATATAAATAAGAATATGAAGGCGTACAAAAATACAAGTTTATAATGAAACTAAGCAAGTTGAAAATGAATGAGCAATGAAACTGAAACATGTTTGTAATGAAAGGCCTTCGAACTTTTCCACTGGTAATTTTTTTTAAAACCAGCACACATACCTTGCGAAAATGCTTGTCTCTCAGTCTTTAAAGTCGAGTCACATCATGCTTGTCGTGTGTCCTTCATTCACCCAAATCTCGTCAAGGTAGTATATTTTGCTATTTGTATCCCGGTACAGTCTGATTGAATGAAATAATTTATCTCTCGCACTTGGAACAACGATATATATGACTTGGCGATATATGACATGTCTAGTTCAAAACATGGTCAGTGATGAAAGTCATATAAACAAATATATCACCAATACCTCTAAAGCAGTCATGTGAAAGACGGGTTGAGAGCAAAGGCACTTCCTCTTTACTTCGTTTAAGAATTAACATGCATTTCAAATAAAGCAACTCTTTTGCGTAATATATTTCAATCAAACAGTTAAGAAAATATAAATTTTACAATTGCCTTCCAACATATAAAGATATATCACCATGTTAAATAACGAACCAAGTTTTACCGCACAACAGTCTATACCACAATAGCAGCCAATGAGAGGGGACTAGGTCACGTGAGCGATAAGATATGCGGGGCAAGCTTACGTGAAACAAGGTTTATACGTTTGTCCCAGCTTACATTTCTGTCTACCCATAAACATAGAAATAGTAATGTCGACGTCTGTATAAGTAACTTGTGATATGTGATTGTACACATTGTATTAGTGCTACCAAGTATAAACAGAAATTTATGTAAGTTTATGGTAATGTTAACATAGTAAAGAAGTTTAAGTAATAAATTGTAATAATGTGTAATAATCTCCCAAATATATTAACGATTTCATATTTCTCTAAGAATTCTTTGGCTAATAAACAGAATTGAATTGAAATAAGAACTCCCAAATAGTTATATTTCCTGACGGCAGTTGCTGCAGTTCCTCTCGATAGCCGTGAGTCGTCTAGCACATATGACGTAGTGTGCTGGTCGCAGTAACCCAGATTAGAAAAGTATAACTATTAGAAAATATACAAAAATAACGAAATGTCAATCTGAAATGATTCACTCTAAAAAATAAAATATATTAATCCTAACTTTTATGCTGCAAAAGGATCTAGATTATACGAATTATAACATTTAGTCTTATCTCTTAGCTTTACCACATATACAGAAGTCTTTAACAGTGAAAAGATCTTCTGAGGATATCCTCAGCAAATTTAACTGATGCACTTCACTTATACTTATATTTTAAGCATATAGTACTCATTTAAACCACAAGGGCTATTTCTTTAACAAACGACAAAGTCAAACTTTTTGGCCAATTTAAGGGGCAGTGTGCTATTGTAATATATTTTCTAAAAAATCTTCACATGTCGTCTTTAAAAACACTGAATCTATATTTAAGTTCGTTATATAAACGGCTATCCAATTTAAAGTTTTGTTGAAAAAGCTTTTTTTTAAGATCTTCGTTCTTTTCTAATCCGGAATTATTTATTTCCTGTCCAATCTAGACATTTACATAAAGCATCTCCTTCTCTACCTGCAATGTATGTACGCGGTACAGAAGGTACTATTTTAATACTAAAATTAAGGCCGAAGAAGAAAACCGGTGTAACTCAAATATCCGGCATTTCCACCGAGTAGCTGCGATCATAGCGACACAGGGGAAGTCTCGTGCAACGGGAAGTACACGTAGTATGGTACAGATGTCGCGCAAGTTGTAATTGCTTTGTATACTCATATCAGTATGGCTTATTTATTAAAACGCTTTAAAAATTACAAAACTGATGTTTTGCTTTGACAGAAAATATATCCTAAATGTGAAACATTGTAAGCTGCGACCATATTCTAATAAAAATTGTATATAAATGTGGACGAGTTATTGCACGCCGGAACGAAAGTATTCAGAAACTCATATAAGTACAAGAGTTTGAACTTCTTTCAGCGATATATTCTTTCAATTCCAAAACCAATTGTTCGATAGCTGCATATGAAAGTATTCCCGTAATATCATTGCCCCCTTTTGCAACTTATTTGAGCTCAGTATAGGATGTGATTAAGACACTAAGTTGTGATATTTGAAAGAACATTTAAATCTTGGAGCACCAATTTGCGTTTTAAGGGGATGCAGCACTAAAAAACCCAAATCCAAAAACTTCAACCAATCTGATTGATGTAGTTACCATATAGTTCTGAGCAGTAATGCCAACAGTGGCAGAATTGAGCTACATTTAGCGCTTTTTTAGTAATCGGGAGACATAGGGGAGAAATACGAAAAAGTGGGAGAATGTAGTGGTTCATGTCAATATTTTTTAAAAACACACAAACTTATCCTAAAAGCCAATGCTATAATAATTTTAGGGAAATCGGGTTGAAGAATCTCTCATGTGGATGTTAGCTCATGTTATTGTCTATTTATTTACGTCACACGCCACGCCTGACAATATAAACATATTACTCAATGGGTGTCAAGTTATCAACATGTTTATACAAGCTACGTTAACCATATGTAGAATGATGCACCATTCGTTCATCATCAGGGCCTCAGGCTTCATTGCAATTTATATCATACTTTCAAGTTGTCAAGTGAATAGTACGTTGGGTTTGTGTCATCAATTATATATTAAAGAAAAGTTAACCCAATCGAACAGGACCCTTGTGTTCTGGTGTCAAGTAGGAGAAATACGTTTTGAATTGAAGTATCTCTTCTGGAATGTCTCTAAATTCGCTAAACTATAACTTGTGTAGTCATGAAAACGTTAAGGTGGAGGGATTGTTTTCCATAATGGCTGACATTGAATCTAATAAAAGGAATAAACTCAAACACTGAGTGACTCCTAAAAGAAAAAAATTACATTCAAAGATCAGCCAATCGCTCTTTCCCATACCCAATAACTGACGAACATTTCAATAAATTTGGAAAATCCGTGTGCAATATATCAGGAAGTGCTACAGTGATAATAGAATCTTCTGACAGTTATTAAACCACTTTAGCCCGCCCCTATCCACTAGACGATCACAGCTAATGAGAGAAGTTATGAGAGATCCTTTCATTGAATGAATGAATTACAATTTGTTATATAATTTTGAACACATACGAGTATATTTTACAGAAGTGTAATATAACTTACTTTTATGAATATGTGTGTGAAATTTATGTCTATTAGTGTGCTATGATTAAGTATTTCAGGATTTTTGTTTTAACCTGTATTATACTTCATATAAATTATTAATTATTGTATCATATTTAAACTTGGTGGGATCCAGAAATTGAAATTACTGAAATGACTTCTGCAGCCTTCTGATTTTGGAATATCACAGATTTTTCTTAGTCTTCTTTTGCTGCTCCAATATTATCTTACTGTTATACCACTTACCCACAGTATTACAGTGTATGACTGTAGATAATGAAAATAAGCAAATTAACATGTTCTGAGTACCTTAAATGTTACTCGAGCTCTCAGCTGATAGGTAAACAAACTCGTCTCAGCTTCACTACTAACCTATCAATATGTTTGTTCCAACTTACATATTTGTCTACCCATAAACATAGCAATAATAGTGTCCATGTCTGTATAAATAAGTTGTGATTTGTGATTGCACACATTGTATTAGTGCTACCAAGTATAAACAATAAGTAGTGTAAGTTTATGGAAATCTTGATATAGTAAATAAGTTTAATTAATAGATTGTAAATATTGTGTAACCATATCGCAAATATATTGACGATTCTATAGTTCTATAAGAATTCTTTATAAAATAAACTGAATTGAAATGAGCCCCCAAATAGTTATATTTGCTGAAAGCAGTTGCTGCAGTTCCTCTCGATAGCCGTGAGTCGTCTATCACTTAGGATATTTTGTTCTGCCCGCAGTAACACAGGTTAGAAGAGTATAACTATTGAGAAATTCAGAAAAATAATAAGGTGTAAATCTGAAATGATTCACTCTAAAATATAAAGTGTATGAAAACTAACCTTAATGCTGCAACAAAATCTACCTTATACGAGTAATAAGATTTTGTCTATCGCTTAGCTTCACCACAAGTACAGAAGTCTTTGAGAATGAAAAGATCTTCTGAGGACATCCTCTGCAAATTTAGCTGATGTATTTCACTTGTTATACTTATATTTTAAACGTTTAGTATATATTTAATTCATTAAGGCTTTCACAAACCTTTCACAAATGACGAAGCCAAAACTTATGATAAATTTCAGGGGCGGTGTGTCACAGTAATAATTTTTCGTTTAAAGACACTGAAGCTATACATACGTTCTGCATTTATAATTTGGCTGAAAGCGGTTTTGTTTTAACATTTTTATTCATTTCTGATCCGGAAATATGTATATTATGCCATCTCGACATTGATAGAACAGCAACTTCTTCTCTACCTACCATGTATGTACGCGGTAGAGAAAGTACTGTTTTAATACTAAAATTAAGCCCGAAGAAGAAAACCGGTGTACCTCCAATATCCGGCATGTTTACCGAGTGGCTGCGATCACAGCGACAAAGTGGAATTCTCATGCAACGGGAAGTACCCCTAGTATGGTAAAGATGTCGCGCAATTTGGAATTGCTTTGCATACATATATTAGTATGCTTTATTTATTTAAACGCTATAAAAATTAGGAAACAGATGTTGTGATTCGATAGAAAAATATATCCTAAATATGAACCATGGTAAGGGTTAACCATATTCTAATAAAAATTGGATATAAGAGGGGAAGAACTATTGCAAGCCGGATCAAAAGTATTCAGAAAATTATATAAGTACAGGAAACTGAATTTCGTTTGTCTGCATGTTCATTCGCATTCCCACTCAGAATTTTATATGTGCATGTGAATGTATTTCCATAATTTCATTGAGCCAGTTTGTACTTAGACTTCAGTGCTATGTGATTAAGCTGTACTATTTGAACGGAATTTTAAAGCTAGCAATAGGGATTTAAGTTTTAAGAGGATGCAACACTGGAAACCCTAAATCCAACAATTTTCAAACAATACTGCTGAAGTTGTTACCACTTAGTTCTGATGCCTATTGGACACTGAATTAAAAATTTGATTCTTTTGTCTTTAATAGCTTTTTGCTAATTAATTTGTGAAATTCAAATTTTATGAAAATTCAAACCACTCAACACGATGAACATTTTCGGAGTTTTAATTTTTCTTTTTCTAAAAATATTTAGATGGTTGTGAAGAAAAGATGTATCATATGAATTTCTTTTGATGGATTTAGTTCCGAAGAAAATATAAGGTGTGGAACAAACAAAAAAGCATGAAAATGTTTAAATCTTTTATTTTATATAATAACTTTAAAAATATAATGGAAATGAAAAATGCGTATGATAGAAAACGTGGTTTGCTTTCTAAGAGCATGTGTTGAAAATTTTGGAGGGACTGACTCGAAACTGCATCGTGTGGAAGATTTTGATTGACAAAAAATGTTGAAAAAGCTGTAACAGAGTAGACCGAAGTTTAAAATCCAAAACATGTTCCTTCTCAGTTACATAGCTCGAAGCAGACTAAGACTCTCCAGATGTGTACTTTGGACACACCTGCCTCTTCCTTCTCTATTCTGCAGTAGTTTTCTTCAATTTTAGTTTGCTTCTGGATGGTTAAAAGTTACTTTCGCAGAAATTTCTGAATGAAGTACGTGTAATTGGTCCTTCCCTTGGCTAAGATTTAGAGATGCTGGTGAAATCTCAGCGTCCATTATGTCTGACTGCACCTTGAGTGAAGCAGAACAATTAAAATTGAATTCACTGATGGCTAATATCACAGTAAGCTGAAGTTTCCTCTTTGACACGAATACTTGTTTTGAGCATTTGCGCCATATCATGCTATGTAACTTTTCATTTGTATTTTGTGTCTTACCCAATGTTCTTCTTCTTAGGATTTCATCTTATGCCAGCCTTTGGTATACAGGCATTAGTTTCCTTACCACATCAGACCTCAAGTATGTTCTCATTGCTGTTTTGTCATGTTTAGGTGTTTCTTTACAAGTTACTATATCTGTATAATAAAAACACCAAGATGTGATTCCATTTGGGCAACCGGTATGCATTGGATTGTCATCACTTGAACTACAATGACGTAAATTGGCATAAATAGCTTGTTTCATTGCAGGTACATCAGGAATGTTTTTGTAATTGCACTTCTGTAATACATTTGGAGTCGAGCAATTATATCTGCAATTACGCTGCCATGTGACTTGCCACCAAGTGCTACATTTTTCTTCTTCCATTCAACCAATATACTCTAGAGGCCTTTACTAATCCTTTTGGGAATGTAATTAATGCTTTCCTCTTTTTTGATTTGGTTTAGGTTCTTTCTTCCTTCTACAATAATGGTAATAATTCTGGAGATCACTGCATATCCCAAAACCATGGGCTTAATCCCGGCTTAATGTAGTTTTATATTGTGATTTTGTGGGTTCGTGAAATGAAAAGTCCAATTTCACCACTCAAAGATGTTCGTTATTTCCACCGACTTACAGTTAAACACTTGCCAATTACACAAAATTACGTAATGCACACAATTACGATTCACCACTTCGTCCGTTCCCGTTCCGATGCACGTACACAATTACGTAAATTCTTCCGTTGTACAGTCTTCTCTTGCACTAACAAGGCGCTACTTCACTAGCACGTCAAGCACTGACTGTCACTTCGCTCGCTGCAGCCCTTTTTTATAGGAATATCGCCGTCTTCTCGACTTCTCTAGCTTCCACGCGAAGGTTCCAGATGGCCGTGGAAGAGGGGGAAAGGGGCCACCCGCGCAATTGACATTTCCCTAATCTCCCCCTCAGTGACAGAGACTGGTGAGTGGGTGTGTCCTAGCTGCATCGGGTCCCTTCCAGTGGTCGCCGGTCATTCCTTTCCCTAATTGGGTGATACTGCTCCCTCCTCAAAGATGGTCGTCCCGAACAGCACCATCGTAGCGGGCTAGACGATCCAGGTGTACCTCAAACATCTTCCCTCGTGGAACCTTCTGGATGCGGTAGACCACGTCGTTAATCCTCTTCACCACCCGATACGGTCCTTGCCATGGCTGCTGGAGATTCGGGCAGCGTCCCTTGGTCCGGGTAGGACGGTGCAACTAACCAGGTCACCTTGCTGGAATCCTTGGCTGTTGGCTTGCCTGTCATATCTGGTCTTCATGCGGTCGCTCGCCTTCTGGACGTTCTGGTGAGCCATCTTGTGCATGTCGTGGAGGTGGTCCACCAGGTTCTCCACATACTCGGTCACCGGCTGCTTCGACTCCGGAGGGCTTCCAAAAGCCAGGTAACAAGGGAGGCGTAACTCTCGACCGAACATTAAGCTGGCTGGCGTCATCCCAGTTGTGTCGTGTGTAGACGAGCGGTAGGCCAGCAAGAACAGTGGCACCTTGACTTCCGAGTCTCGCTGATGGCTGGCCACGACTTTCCTCAGGTGTTCCTCTAAGGTCTTGATGTCTCTTTCGACCATGCCATCCGACTGGGGATGTAGAGGCGTCGTGCGTGTCTTGTTCAACCCAAGCCTTTGTAATACCTCCTTCATTAGGTTGGACTCAAAGTTGGTACCCTGGTCACTGTGTAGCTATAGCGGCACCCCAAATCGACAGAACTCTTGCTCCACGAGGCAGTCTGTGATTGTCTTTGCCTCTTGGTTTGGGATGCCATACACCTCCGGCCACTTGGTGAGGTAGGCCACGACCACCATTAGGTACTTGTTGCCTCGGTCGGTCCAGCAATGTCAACGGCGAGCCGTTCGAATGGCACTCCGACGTTGTACTGCTGCATGCGACCCCGGCTCCTAGTCTGGGGGCCGCGACTCTCCGCGCACACGTGATATTGACGGCACCGTCCATCAGCATCTGCTCGGAGCCTCAGCCAGTAGTAGCGCTGCCGTAGTTTGTCAACCGTTCGGTTCCCTCCCAGGTGTCCTCCTGAAGTACCGGCGTGCATTTCCTCCAAGACTTCCGGGACCTTACTCTGGACAAGTACCAACAGTTCTCTCTGCGCCTTCCCATCGGGTGACTCCCATACCCGGAACAGCACGCCCTCTCTGGTCTTCAATGAGTCCCTTTAGGCCCAGTACGACTTATAGGTGGCGCTCCTCGGTGCGATGTCCTCCCAGGTTGGTCTCGTCCCTGCCTCCACTTCCCTCAAGAGTGGCCCCAAGTCTGCGTCCGCCAGCTGCTCCCTCCTCAGGCCTGCGCTATCCCAGCTATTCGCAGGCACTGCCGTGACTACTCGGACTGCTGCGGCAAGCTCCTTCTCTTCCACTCTTGTGCACTGGCCGCACTCTTCTGCACAGGGTCTTCGGGACATGGCGTCTGCGTTACCGTGGTTCTTCCCTCTACGATGTTCCGAGGTGAAGTCCTACTCCTGCAGCCTCTGGACCCAACGTGCTATCTGGCTACTTTTACTATTTATTTGACTTTTTTTTAAATTTAAAGTCCAATTGCACCACTCAAAAGTGTTCTTTATTTCCACCGACTTACAGTTGAACACTTGCCAATTCACAGAATTACGTAATGCACGTGATTACGATTCACCAGTTCGTCCGTTACAGTTCCACTGCACGCTCACAGTTACGCACACTCTTCCGATGCACGCTCACAGTCTTCTCGTCCGTTCACTAACACGGCGCTCCTTCGCTGCTTGCCAAGCACTGACTCAGCTCCCACATTGCAGCCCTTTTTATAGGAATATTACGTCCAGAAATAAGGTTTACCATTAAAAACATGGGTGGCACCATAGCAATCCTGCCAGACACGCCCACTGACCACCGCCATATACGCAAAGTCCTCAATGAAGGTGATGTGCAATATCTGACCACCCTTCTGCCAGATGAGAAGCTTCTGTACGTCACTTTGAAGGACTTACCAATGTACGTCACAGAAGATGAGGTACTAGCCCACCTGAAGAGCTTGAAATACCCAGTGGAACGCGTGGGAAGTTACGATCCAACCGCACTCCCGGGCAACAAAAGTTACCACACTTCAGGATAGCACTGAAGAAAGAACCTCGCTCCTCAGACATTTACAGAGAGACGCGCATGTTTGATGCCAAAATTAGGGTCGAAGCCTACCGACCACCCGCTCGCCCTCTTCAGTGCACAAACTGCCAACAATTCCAGCATAGTGCAGCAGGTTGTCGTCTGGTACCTGTGTGCACATTCTGTGGGGAACCCGGACACAGACGCACAGACTGCAAAGTTATAGGTATACCTGGAGCTAAACCAGTCTGTTACAATTGCGGTGGGGATCATTCCTGCCGTTACGCCAAATGTCCCGTATGGCAGGAAGCAGGATCGAAATGGTCCTCAATAAGAATGGACAGCGTACTAGACATGACGCACCTCCCAAAATCACAAATTCACTGGGACTACCGAAGGAAGCATTTAAAGGTACCCGTTACCCAGGGCTACCTCCGGTACAGCGACTGCAACACAAGTCTTATGCAGCAGCTCTGGCTTCTGGCCCGCAACCATCACAGCAGATATCTGCACAAATGCCACTTGCCTCGGAGTCTACATCTTATCCGATCAACAACAGGGCACCGACAGCACCACCACCAGCACCACCTACACAGGCTGTATCGCTCACACCCAGTATAGAACGAAACAACAGCTCACACAGCCAGATTCCCCCTGTCGCCACAACCTCCAAGGGGCGTCAGTTGGAGACAAGAACTCCAGCACAGCAGAGATTGCTGCCACGTTCCTCAACGGCTCCACCACTGCCCACCTCACAGCCCTCCATCCCATCTCTACCTGATGAGCAGTTCCTTAACCTACTGTCACGCATACCGCTCAACCTACAGGCCGACTTCGCTGCAGATCTAGTGGAGGCTCTTACCAAAAGACCCTCAAGCATCCCACCTCAAACCATTCTAGTCCACACCGTCTATGTCTTCTTCGGTAAATATGGCAGACACGACTAGGATCATCAACCAACTCCTAAACTTACGCATCTGCTCATGGAATACTAATGGTCTCCGCCACAAACTGAGAGAGGCAGCTAATTTTCTGGCTGTAAACAAGGTGGACATATTTCTAGTCCAAGAAACGCACTTTACTCCCAACATCAAATCTACAATACCTGGTATGTTGTGCCATCGTGCGGATAGAGCTGACGGCTATGGAGGAACGGCCGTGTATATAAGGCGTGGTATCCAGCACTTTAGGATACATTTACCAGCCACACAAGGCTTGGAAGGTACAGGGGTCTAACTTCAGACAGACAAGGGCCCACTCAATATCTTCTCCATTTATATCCCTCCAGGCAGAGCCATTTCCTTCCGGGACCTGGACGTCATATTTACTGGTACCTCTACGATAGCTCTTAGTGACTTTAATGCCAAGAGCACCCTCTGGAACTCCACCATCACAAATCCCAGAGGTCGTCTCCTAGAAAGGTATCTGGAACGCAGAAATCTGGCTGTACTTGCCTCTTCTTCCCCAACTATCACCTACGGGGATCGACGACCGCCTGACTGATTGGATATAGCTCTTCTTCATAATGTACACTGTCACCCCACTATATTCTCTATTCCTGAGCTGTGCTCTGACCATTACCCTCTGTTACTCCTCTTTCAGGCTAAAGTAAAATCAAAAACCTTAACACCAACAATACATCCCAGGAACACAAATTGGAACCTCTTCTCCAAAATTATGGCTAGCAAACCGGTCATAATACAGCCATGTCCCACTCCTGCCTTAGCTGATGAACTAGCAAATTCCATCACCACCACCATGTTAGCTGCCATGAAAGAAGCAACACCAATTCGACGTGCCCCATACAATCCACAGAAACCCCTTCCCCAACCAATACGTCAGCTAATAACCGCCAAAAACAGAGCAAGGCGTAGATACCAAAACACACGCAACCCACAGGAAAAGCACGAGTGGAATAGACTCCAGGCTCTGATAAAAATGGAAATATTAGACTTCAGCAACAATGAATGGGACAGACGTTTCAGCACCCTTGATCCTGCCGATGTCTCCCTCTAGAGGATGTCCAAGGCATTGCTGCGCATCCCCTCCTCTGACCCGCCACTGACCGATGGGAGCCGATTAGCCCAATCGTCCAGAGAAAAGGTGGAACTACTTGCCGAACAGCTGGCCTCCACCTTTCATCCTGCTGAGTCCCCACATGCTGAACAGGTAGCAGATATAGAAGAGGTAGTGAGTCGCTTCATTCACTCTCCTTATGAAGCACACGACATACCCCTTACAACACCCCAGGAAGTTGGACAAATCATTGTCTCAGTTCGTCCTTTTAAAGCTCCTGGGTATGACAAAATACCCTACGCCGCCTTCAAAGCCCTTCCGAAAAAATGGATTGATTTACTCACCCACCTATTCAACAGTCTTCTTCTCCTCTCTCACTTTCCTGCTGCATGGAAGCATGCTCGCATAATCACCCTCCCTAAACCAGGCAAAGACTCCAAAAACATCACAAATCACCGTTCAATCAGTCTTCTCCCTGCCATTAGCAAATTATTCGAAAAGATGCTTCAACATCGTCTACAGCACATCATGGATGATCTAAATATCCTCAGACCCGAACAATTTGGTTTTCGGCGACAACATTCCACCTCACACCATCTCCTACGCTTCGTCGACGACACCATCCGTGGCTTCAACAACAGACACTATGTTGTAGCCTTATTTCTTGACATCTCCAAGGCCTTCGATTCTGTCTGGCACGAAGGTCTTCTCTTTCGCCTAATCCAATATGCCTTCCCCGCCCACCTCATTCATCTACTTCACAAGTATCTAGCAAATCGCACCTTCGTCGTTGCTAGAGACGATATTGAATCCCAGCCATACTCTATTCACGCAGGAGTTCCGCAGGGCAGCGTCCTTGGCCCCCTGCTCTTCCTAACCCACATAAACACCATGCCCGCCATCAGTAGCTGCAACTTATACCTATTTGCGGATGACACAGCCATCTCCACAGCATCCACCAGACATCTAACAGCAGTACAGCGAACACAAAGGTACGCTGATATGCTGACCGCGTGGTTCCTCACTTGGAGGCTACGGATCAATGCAAACAAATCGCAGGCTGTAACATTTAGTCGTCGCCAGCTGCATGATGTTCCTGAGCTGCGTCTGGCAGGAGCTGCCGTACAATGGAAATCGGAAGCCCAATATCTAGGGGTAGCATTAGACAAGCGCCTTACTTGGAAAGCCCATATCACATCGCTGGCAAATGAAGTCTCCAGAAGAATGTCCATGCTATATCCGCTCTACAGCAGGAAGTCCCCACTAGCACTAAGAAACAAGATACTCATATACAAACAGGTACTAAGACCCGCCTTGACATATGCCTGCCAAATATGGGGAGTTGCAGCTAAAACTCACCTCAACAAACTTCAAGTACTCCAGAACAGATACCTCCGCACAACAATAGGTGCTGATTGGTACATACCAAACGCTAACATACACGCTGACCTATCCTTTCCTACATTGACTGAATACATCCTTGACCTTTCACGCAAATTCTATGCCACCCTTCCAGACAGTTTCAATCATTTAATCCGTGGCCTCGGGGAATATGATATTGACCCAGGAAACACCTACCCTCACCCCAGAGCTGTTCTAGACACCTAACATCATCCCATCACAGAAACTCCAAATTTCAAATTATTATAAATTAATCTTTCACATTCACTCTACCCGACTTTACATTATCCTTCTAGAAACAAAAATCACCGTCTAACCGCCATCTTTCTATTACATTGTCTAATGCCAGTAAGGGACAATGTCCCGGAATGGCTAAATGTCGAAGGCCCCTGCTCTTCAGAGTAGGGTGCTCCTTCAACGACACCACTGCTGCTGTGTAATTCCGTGCATTATTTCCTTCCAATTAACTAGCTCAAAGTTTTATACGCACATGAATATATTTCCATTAGGTACTTGAGCTAACTTGTACATTATTCAGTTGCATGCTCAGTGGATTATGTGATTAAGATACTAAGTTGGCTAAGCTGTACTATTTGAACAAAATTTTAAAGCTAGAAATACCAATTTAAGTTTTAAGGGGATGCAGCACTGAAAACCACAAATTCTACAATTTTCAACCAATCTTGCTGAAATTGTTACCACTTATTTCTGATGCATATTGGGCACAGAATTAAAAACTTGATTTTTGTGTCCTTAATTGTTTTTAGTAATTAATTTGTGATATTCAAACTTTGGGCAAAATTCATGTTTTCAACATTCTAATTTTTCTATTTCTAAAAATATTTAGATGGTTATGAAAAAAAGAGCTATCATATGAATTTCTTGTGCTGGATTTAGTTCCAGGGAAAATATAAGGTATGGGACAAACAAAAAGAATCAAGAAATAATCAAACCTTTGATTTTATACATCAATAACTTCAAAAATATTATGAATATTACAAATTCATATGGTACAAACCATGTGTTGAAACTTTTAAAGGGACTGATTGAAAACTGCATCCTGTTAGAGATTTTTGAATGACAAAATATGTTAAAAAAACTATAACTCAGTAAATAAAATTTTAAATTCCAGATCATTTTCTTTTTCAGTTACATACATTGAAGCAGACTGAAACACTCTATATAAGCATTTTGGACCCTTCTGTCTCTTCCTGCTCTCTTCTGCAGCAGTTTTCTCCAATTTTAGTTTTCTTCTGGATGTTTCAGTAGTTACCATCGCAATAATTGCTGAAAGAAGTAAATGTAACTGGTCCTTCACTTGGCTAATTTTAGAGACGCTGGTAAACTCTCAGTGCCCATTATGTCCGACTGCAGTTTGAATGAAGCAGAACAACCAAAGTTGAACTCACTGCTGGCTGATGTCACAGCAATCTGAAATCTCTTCCTTGACACAAATACTTCTTTTCGTCATTTACGCCATATCATGCTATGTAAACTCTCATCTGCATTTTGTGTCTTATACGATGTACATCTCCTTAGGATTTCATTTGATGCCAGCTTTGGTACATAGACATGAGTGTTCTTACCACATCAGGCCTCAAGTATGTTCTCATTGTTGTGTTATTATATTTATGTGTTTCTTCCCCATAATGCCATAGGTTTATTATAAAAGCACAAAAAGGTTGGTCCATTAGGGCAGCTGGTATGCATCGCATTTCTAGCACTAGAACTACAGTTACGTAAAGTGGCATAAATAACTTGTTTCTTTGCAGGTACATTAGAAATGTTTTTTGTAATTGCCCTCCTGTAATATATTTGGAGTCGAGCAATTACATTTGCAATTTGGCTGCCATGTGACGTGCCATCAAGTGTTACATTTTTCTTCTTCCATTTATCCACTGTACCCTGAAGGCCTTTACTAATCCTTTTGGCAATATGATAAATGCATTCCTATTTTTTGATTTGGTTCAGGTTCTTTCTTCGTTTTACAATAAAAATATTCCTGGAGATCACTGCACATCCCAAAACCAGAAATATACACAATTTCCACTAATTCTGCACTTTGGACTTCTGCCTTCGTATATCTGGTAGCTTGAGATGATGACCGGTAAAACAAGCACAAAAACCTCGTAATTGAAATAATAATTAAGTAACAAGGTTAATGAAACTAATGCTTTTCGAGGTAACACATCTTTGACACCTACACTGAACAGTGCTATATTGATCTAAATAATTTAATTATAAATGAATATGAAGGTACAATGCAGTTTATGTCATGATATTAATTTTTGGCATGTACCTACGTTCTAACATCTTCCTTAACAGCAGGTCTTTCTAAAGATTTATTCCCTTCCCTCTTGCTGCTCAAATGCCACCTCGGGCCTTTCAAATCTTGCAAATTTGTAAACCTTTATCCTTTCTTAATTTCTTTTTGATACAGCTAAATTGTAAATTGCTATTCCTAGCTGTGAAAAATCGTACAATGGCACAGGTTAGCCAAAATAATATCTTAATCACATCGTATACTAACCCGTTCAGAAACTGAAAGAATATATGAAGCAAAAAAGTTCAATTTCTTGTAGTTATATAAGTTTTTGAACACTTTCGTTCCGAAAGAGAAGAGCTCTTCTCCATCTATGTCGCATTTTTATAGAATAAGATTCCAGCTTACTATGCCTCATATTTACGATTTATTTTCCATCAAACCAAAAACATAAGTTTTGTAATTTATCAAAGGGTTTTAATAAATGAGACACACTTATGTTTCTCTACAACACAATTCCTTGTTGGGCGTCATCTGTACCATATTACGTGTACTTCCCGTTGCATGAGACTTCCACTGTGTCGCTGTGGTCGCAGTTACTCAGTAAACATGCCGCATATTTGAGCTACACCATTTTCTCCTTTGGGCTTAATTTTAGTGTTAGATAGTACTTTCTGTACCGCGTACATACATGGTAGGTAGAGATGGAGTTCCTTTCTGTCGATGTCGAGATTGCACTTGAAATAAATATTTCCGGATCACAAATGAATAAATAAGTTAAAAAAAGCCGTTTTCAGCAAAAGTTTAGATTGAAATTACCGTTTAAACTTCGTAGCACTAATACAAAGTGTACAATCACATATCAAAACTTATTTATACAGATATTGACACTAGCATTGCACTACAGGAATTATCGAGATCTCCCTTCATTGATGAATTTTGAATTCATGACCACGTGAAACAAGAATAATAATAAAATACATTAGATTAGTGAAGAGCACGTATCTCATATATTCACACTTTACCTTAATTGTAAAAAATATTCACTAACATAGTGCACTGATTGTTGTAGCTGAAAGTTCACTTAAGACCATTACAGGGGCTATGTCTTTTAATTGACCAGGCGAGTTGTCATATATTTTTAAACACATATATTTATGAAGCTTATTTATCAAAATATCATCCTCCACCATGTCGAAAGCCTTGGTTACGTCCAAAACTAGTCCCATCCCAACTTCTCTATGATCAAGTGTGTCATAAGTAGCTTCAACAACATTTATTACTGCTGAACTGGTAGAATTATCGGTCTGGAATCCATGTTGATTATTATTAATTATATTAAATTAAATTTGAGGAACGGCATACATTATTTTTTCTAATAATTTATAAAACGCTGAAATCAAAGTTATTGGTCTAAAGATATTGTTGGTTTTCTCATGTCCTTATTTGAATATTGATTATATTTTGCTACCTTCAGTTCTTATAGAAAGGTGCCACTTCGAAGAGATAGGGCTATTTGACACAGAGTATTTAAGATATTAATATTACATTGTTTAATTGAATAGCTTGAACTTCAATGATTTCGTATTTTTAGATCCTTAGTTACATCAAGCATTTTGTCTTCACAGACTGATGACAAGAATAATGATTAATCATTGCTAAGAATGAGATCTTAATTTCCTAAACTTTCAATTGAATTGCTTTACATTGGAAAATTGTTTGATATATCTTCAAAGAAATCCTTAAATATGTTGGCAATTTATCTAGAATTTGTTGTTATTTTAATACGAGGGTGGTCTGAAAATTTTCCGACCTCAACTTGAAGATAGCAGCACTTGAAAATAAATGCTAGTTAATTTCTAACTCATTAATTAATTTCTAGTTAATTAATGCTAGTTAAATAAAAGCTAGTGAATGTGGTTGTTCATCTATTGACAGTAACTTAGCAAAGCTTCAGCCATTTTAGCCGCTCAGTTGTTATGTAACAGTCGTTTGAGTGAGTTGATGTGAGTGTTTTTATGAAATGGACAATATCGAGTTTCGAGCTGCCATTAAATATTCGTTTTTGAAAGGCAATAATTGTACACACTCAAAGATGAGTTGGATTCTGTGTATGGGGACTCTGCACATCATTTATCACAGTGAAATTTGGGCAGCTGAATTTAAACGTGGACCTAAGAGCTTGGGAGACGATGAACTTTCGAGACGTCCAAAAGCTGCAACTACCGACCAATACATCGCAAAAGTGCACCAAATGGTGCTAGACAACCGCAGAATTCAAGTGAGAGATATATCAGAGGCTATAAACATGCCAAAGAATGTTTTTGTCACATATTAATACAACACTTAGACATGAGAATGCTGTCCATGCGTTAGGTTTCGCGTTTGCTAACGTTAGACCAAAAAACGTGCTCGAATGAACATTTTCCAACATTTTTTTTGCGTAGTTTAGGCGCAATGAATCCGAGTTCTGGCGCAGATTACTTATTGTAGAATGAACTTGCATACACCATTATGCGCCCGATAAAATAGCGTCCAAACAGTAGACTGCAAGAGGGGAACGGGCACAAAAGAAGAAAAGTAAAATCCTTTTTTTCGGCTGGGAGAATGATTGCTACTGTTTTTTTGGGATAGCCTTTTGTTCTTCTAATCGATTATCTTCATAAAACAATATATCCAGTACAGCAGCATACTACGCATAAGCACTTGACAAGCTTAAGGCAGAACTTGGGGAAAAACTAACACATTTGCCAAAAAAAAAGACATTCTGTTTCACCATGATAACGCACCGTCTTAAGCCTCAGCGGTAACAATGGCGGAGACCCATGAATTACGGTTTCAACTGCTTGACCATCCAACTCACTCACCACATCTAGCCCTCGGCGAATTATTTTTGTTCCCTCATATGAAAATGGCGTACGGAGGACAGAGATTTTCGTGAATTGAAGAGGCAATCACCTTCGTGGACAATTATTTTGCAGAGGAAAACGCCGAGTACCCTTTGGAGGAATTACAGAGATGACAGCATCGCTGGGAGAAGATATAGAGCTACAATGAGACTACGCTGAAAAAAGCAAAGAATTTTGAAAAAAAAAAAAAGTGTCATGTAGGTATCCCTATTGGCCCGGAAAATTAACAGACAACCAATGTACAATATTTCCTTGCAACAACATGTTAGAATTAACGTCCTGTTTTATAGTATCCCACATATCTTTCTGTTTAAGTGTAAATTACCTTATTATTTCCAGCATTCTCTAATATATTTGCTATCTGAATAACGTTTTTATAGTTGGATTTATATTTGTTATAGTATTTTACAAACTCATGGAGGCCGTACCATTTCTAAGAATATTACTCAAGAATGTAAGCTTCTCGCCGTAAGTTGTAATCCCCTTGGTGACTCATGTACAGTGTTTTTCCCTGACTTTAACTTTAACCAGCGGTAAGGCTATATCGTAGTAGTATTTGAAGGTATTTACAAATCTAGTGAATACATGTACTGAAGTTTCCTCATACAAGTCTTCCTAAGTTTTGTGTTCCAGCAAATGTTGGAAATAGTCAATAGCTTTAGTCTTCTGCAATCTGCCCTCTTGACTGCTATGCTTGATTTTTTAAAATTCTGTTAGCTTTTCCAATTGATACTTTGCAAATATTTAAGTGGGGATAGCAACTTGCGGTGCCGCATCAAAGTTCCTAGAAGTCCTGGACAGAACCGAACATTTTGAGCGCTTCATTCTTGTTTTCAATTGCACGGGCTAGATGGCAGTAAGAACCGGATATGAATAACATTCGGTGTAGCCAATTACATTATTTTGGCTCACGTTTTGCAGGCATACAATTATGGTAATTGTAAAAAAAATTAATTATCTCAACATTTAAAAAATCCTTTTATTGTTCTGTTGTATGGAGCCCTTTCGCAACACAGTTGGCTAGCTGTAGACCAATTTCAAAGTAATTTTAAAGCTGGAACTGTAATTTAAGTTTTAATGGAAGCAAACCAAAGTGAAATTAAGTCTGATAAAGCCCGCCTCGGTTGCGTAGACCGTAGCATGCCCGCCTCACGTTCAGGAGGTCCCGAGTTCGAATCTCGGTCAGGGTGAGTTCCCTATATAATTTCCCTTATCTTTCAAGATGAATCTCGGGTAACTCTAAGCTCCATGGACCCTAGGCTCATTTGAATATCATTTCACGCACTCCATGTTAGGTGATAAGACAAGTAGCTAAATATCGAAAATTAATACTATAACACAGCCTGAGTTGTCCCATAATTACACATTTATTTACGGTTAAATTTTAGATTAATCTATCTAGCACTTTGTAATGTGTCAAGGATGCTTTACATGCAAAATCAGTTGTCTTGCACTGGTTTCATTGAGATTGTTATTTAATTATTTTTGTAATAACGAAATTTTCTGGTTCTTATTAGTGGTTTTCATCTCTAGCTACCAGAAACACAATTACAGATGTTGAAAGTGCAGAAATAACGGAAATTACGTATATTTCTTGTTTTGTCGATTTGTAGTGATAGAGTGTATTAGTGCATCTTCTTATAGGACAAAATAATATGAGTAAAATTGAAAGAATCCAAAGCTTCAAAATATTTCTCATTGCAAGACAAATAAAGAGCTTGTACATTTTCTATCCAGGCAACTAAAACAAAAAGCCTTTTCATTGTCAAAATCCTGTTCCGGAAAGGGTAACTACACCATGAATGTACGGAGCTGAAATAATAAAGATATCACATAATCATATTCATGTGTTTAATCTTGGCTTAATGTTGTTTTATATGAACACATAGAAACCAAATCACAATTACAAAATAGCTGTAATTTAGGAAAGCTGCTGCTGCAGTTATTTAAACTGGAAATTGCTTACCTAACGTGTAGCGTTATATATCATACAAACATTTTAAATTTAAGACTACTGAGACAAAACCAATTAATATATCCAAACAATTAAACAAAATTGCTTCAAGTTCCTTGAATATTTAGAACATGTTCATCACAATAGTCCTCAAACATTTTATTAATTTTTCAGTGGTATTGAAATGAAAATCGAAACAGTAAGAAATAGTTGATGCTGGACCTGTAGGTAGTAGGTGGAACACCTTCTGCTGTGCGAGGAGTCCAAAGTTCGATTCCCGACTAGGGTGGGCACATTTCTCCAACCAAGTTAATTCCCGATCGTCCCCAAAATCTGCACGTACGAATGGGAGTGCGAATGTGTTTGTGATCTAATGATTACAAATCCAAAGTACCAGCAACTCAATGTGTAAAACTCAATACCTTCACCAAAAGACGATACGCTCCCAAGCAGAACGGCTGCCGATATGGTCATTGCAGTTAAAGGCGGAGTACAAATGGAACAACAAATATTTGATGATATGTCATAATAAATTGCTGTATATGAGAGAAAGAACGCTTCGGTCTACCTTGATATTTCTGGAAGTCATCACTGTACACCACAAAAACAAGAGACATAACCTAATTCCATTAACTTTGCACTTTCATTACTGTCATCATAATCCTGGTAGTTTGAGATGATGACCTCTAAATAATCAGAAAATCTTCGTTATTGTAACAATAAGTAAGGAACAAGGTTAAAGCAACTAATGTCAGGTAACAGCTTTTGCATATAAAACGCTTCTTGACTCATTATTAGGTGCTACATTAATCTGAAGAATAAAACTCTAAGTAAACGTGTTACGAAGCCATATTTCAGGTTATATCATGATTTTAATTTTCGGTATTTAGCTACATGCTAACATCGTACTTAATAATAGGTCTTTGTGAAAATCGATTACTACCTTCTTCACGCTCGTACATCCTCGCAGGCCTTTCAAATCTTGCGAGATATACAAATCAATGAAAAATTTATTCAGACATAATTTTGTTTTGTTTCAATAGCGCTAAAGTTGAAATTACAATTCCGTATTTAAAATTTCCTTCATCTTGGTATACTTAGCCAAATGTGGAATCTTGTTCACATGTTACATTGAACTCAAATAGAATACAAATTAGGTAAATAATATGAAATGTAATCCTTTTCAAATATTTCTTTACAAATATTTATCGTATTTATTGAATGTCGTTCATATCCGTAATTTAGCGCCATCTTGGTAAAAGGCGTACGTGTATCTGACCAGGAATTTTGGGAACCTTGATGCGGAACCAGAGGTACTTCTTGGGTTTGACACAGGCTCAAGATATTTACATCTCACTCAGTGATATGGTAAATTCATAAATCATTTTACTCAATACCAGCAACTAATCGACTGTAAAAATGAATATGTGAATAGAAACAGTAGCTGAATTTGTTGAACCTATAAGTGTTTTTGCATTTCTTCGTTCCGACATACCCTATTTCTTGTCGACCTATATTGATTATTAAATAAAATGTGACACCAATTTATTTTTGTGCATTTTTACGACATATTTTACAAGTGGGAGCATCACAATTGTTCTGTTGTAGAAAGTATTTATAATAAATAGTTCATATTGATATATACTTAGTCATTACAACTTGCCTGTCATCTGGAGAGCGTTATGCGTACTTCGTGTTGCATGAGGCTTTCGCTGAGTCGCTGTGATCGTTGTATCTCCGTAAACACGCGCGATATTTGAACAGAACCGTTTTCCACTTATGTACCACGTAATACATAGTAGGTATAGGAGGCAGCTCCGTGCTTTCTATTAATTGTATTGTATCAATATGCAGACTGCACAGGAAATAAATCTTTAGGTATCTAAAAACGAAAAGGTTTTCACCAAAACAAATATTTGGAAAGCTGGTTAAATATCGATATGTTCAAGGAGGAAATATGAAGATCTTCCAGTAAGTATCACAATTAAACAAAGCCCCTTAAGTGAAAAAAATATTAAGCACTTTTGATTTTGTCATTTGTTATAAATATCTCTAATGATTTAAATTAATGTAATAGATGCTTAGAATATATGTATAACAAATGAAAGGCATATGTCAAATTTTCAGGCAATATCCTCAAAAGACCTTTTCATTCTCAATAACTTTGTATATCTGGTAAACTGTAAGAGATAGACAAAATCTTACTACAGATATAATGTAGGTGTTGTTGTAACATACAATTTATGTTTGATGGGTTTTAAAATAAACATTTCACATTTACACTTTGTTACTTTTCTGAATTTCCCAAATGATATACTTTTCGAACCTGGGTTATTGCGGCCACAATGCAAAGCCCTAACGATTAGACGATCACGGCTACTGAGAGATGCTCTGGGAGATGCTTTCAGTGAACCTAGATATCTTGAAGTCTTCGAGAGTAGCGTTTCTTTGTAACAGAGACTGGAGTACCAGAGTTATCAATAGATATACAAACAAGGTCAACGCTTTTAGCTGTCGGTTCCCCGTATAATCCTCGGATTAGTTATTTGGGTTATAATTCATAATTTTCAGCGTTTGCTACCCGGAACTATGGTATCTGCGTAATGAAACTGTCCCAGGTTAAGAAGTGGTAATAATACCGTCACGGTAACCTAGAATGAGTTGAAGTTTGGGATTGAATGGAGATATATTAATTACAGGTAGCAAACATGAAACTTAGTAAGTTCAATATCCGGATATACGTAACTGAGAAAGCACAGTCAGAGGTCCACTCAATATAAGCAGCTATAAGGTTAGCACGCTAGGCTCCAAAACTAGTCAATAATAGAACATCTGCTCATTTTAATGCAATTGAAAAGATTTATAATCATATAGGAAGCTTTCCAAAGAATTTACGGTATTTATTGTCACACATGTGATCTGTCAACGAATGTTTTATACCTAACCGTAAAATTTTACGATTCTTTAATATTTTGGTTTTATATTATCCTTCAAAATATGATATTAGCGCAGTGTATTTTGCTAAGTAACATATAATTTGATATTTTCCCTTAGTTGCTACAAATATAGAGCGTATGATTACAAACAAGGATGAATTACGGATTGGTTTTCAGAAGCTAATAGTGAAGCATGG
Organism: Mantis religiosa; assembly: GCA_030765055.1. Classification (NCBI taxonomy): domain Eukaryota; kingdom Metazoa; phylum Arthropoda; class Insecta; order Mantodea; family Mantidae; genus Mantis; species Mantis religiosa. The sequence goes on from CM060953.1 coordinate 166,812,464, forward strand.
TAAATACATTCCACATTCACAACGAAATATTAAATAATTATTACTCTTTGCAACAACATCAAGGGTGCGAATCACTACACCGTAAAATGAAACGCAGGCTAAGGTCCATTGTAGTTACCTCGGCGTTTGATACTCGGTTCTGTCGTTTTGGTGACGGTCATTTTTACCCGAAATACACCTGCTGCACCTTACAGGTCTCCCAACTACAAAGTCCGACCCATTTTCGTTACGTCAAGCATAAACATGTTAAAGGTCTGGATTGCTTTCAAGTTAATATTTAAATACTTAAAACACAGGTAGCAAGAATGAGGCTTACCACGTTCAATTTCTACATATACATAACTGGATAAACATAGAATATGTCCATCAACAATAAGGAGTTATAGTGATTAACATGGTGGCATTCAAATCCAAACAAATGGTTCCATTCCCGTCTGGAGGGAATATGTTATACAGCAGCAATATTGAATGATATCCCTAAAGTATTAAGTATGGAAGAGAGCATTAACATGGCGTGTATGTGAACTTAAAGACAAACCAAAGTAAACGTCTATATTCAACACTAAATTAGTATACCACATTGCCGATGGGCAATTGTTCCATATGGAAAGTCGCTCAGTTGGAGGGACAAACAGGCAGAGAGACGCACGAAAGAAATGTCTTGCACTTAGGTATAGCTGCACCGTCCAGCTGAAGTATGCAGTACACCGTCGCATGGTCCTTTAACTCCGAAACAGATGATGAGGAGAATGATGGGAAAAAGCAAATAAGAAATCGAAGTTGTGGTAGAAAAGCAATGACTTCAACGCTTGTTGGTCATGTCACTCGTATAAACAAAGTAATTTCAATCCTTAATGTTTAATATAAGAATTTACAAATACCTGAACAGATCATGTTCAGTATGTTCTACACTTAAGTTAATGTAGTTCGCAGCCGAGTATTGAAATACTAATATACAATATATTTTGTGCACTTTCAGAAATTCTATATTTACTAAAGGTGAAGGCAACAGTCGTAGAATCAGTATTATTGCTTTTAACATTCTTCGTCACACTGCCATGCTGTATATAAAAAGTGAGGTTAAAATAATGTAAGTCACTTAGAGAAGCAACTGAGGGTATTTACCGTCCAAGATTAGTGAAAAATAAATACCATGCAATGATTTGAAGAGTAACCATACAATCTGAGAAACTCTTACATGTTCTTCTGATAAAAATAATGTAATATATCCTACATTTGTCCTATGGTATTAAGTTCAAACAGTATTTGAATAATCTCATGTTAAACCTTAAAGCACTGGAGATGAAAAAGCACATTCTTAGTCACCAATGACAACTCATTGTTGAAGAGAAAATCTGTCTGACAACAGTCCAACTGGATAAGCCTCTATGATGTTTCAAAAGAGTTTTTAATTATGCAACACATTCCATTGTAACATTTACGCAAATCATTTCTTGAATCAATGTTTCAATATAACCTAAAAAGACCTTATTATAGGGAATATGTAAATAAAATATGTTTAACTTGAATCAGTTATACAAGCTTTAGAGTACTTCCGTTCTGAAAATCAACATATCTTCTCCTTCTATATCCAGTTTCTAAAAGAATATGGCGCCAGCTTACAATAATTACAATTCAGGATTTGTTTTCCATCAAAGCAGAACTTCAGATTTGCAATCCTTTGGAAAGGATTTTTAATAATTAAGACATATTGATACGTACACAACAATTATATCCTGCGCGTCATCTATGGCATACAATTTGTACTACGTGTTGCATGACACTTCCACAGCGTCGCTGTGGTCGTAACCACTCAGTAAACACGCGAGACATTTTCTTGTGCAGGATTTCTTCTTCTCTGTATCATGTACATACACGAAGTTAGACAAGGAGTTGCACTCTATCAGTGTCGAGATTACTTATGAAATAAATGATTTGGTATCACACATAGATCTCAACAATAAAAGTGCTTTTTCAGCTAAACTCAAAACTGGAAAGCCATTCAAGCACTAAATTTTTATATAGTTTTTGTTACTTAAGGACGGACGTGTGAGGATTTTTAAGCAAACATCACACTTAAACACTGGCCCCTAAATTAAAATTATTTCAAAACGTTTGACCTTGTAATATGCTATAAATAACCCTAATTACTTAATTACACTAATATATGTTTAAAATATGTGTATGGCAAGAAAACTCTCTGTGTTCAATTTGCAGGGAATGCTCAAAGAAGCCCATTACATTCTGAATGAGATATATAACTGGTAGACCAAAAAGTTAGACAAAATATTAATACTCATATTGTGACTTTGTGTGTTCGTAGAATAAAAAATCCGAGTTGCAGATATTACAAATGTTCTTTATTTGCTTAAATATAAAATATGTTTAATCGTTACGTAACAAAATTACGTTACATACACACAGTCTACCAAGGTCGATGACCATAACAATCAGCTCTCCTTACAACTATACTCGACTGCTGTTTACTGCTTACAACCCTCGCGACTCAATCTTGGCGAATCATAGCCTTCTTAAATACCTCATTGATAAATTCTAGAGATTTCTTGAACAATAAAGAAACCGAATAATGTCTATCAACCAAGGCGTTACCAGAAATTTCCATTGCTCTCAGTTCGTTTGTTTCGGCAGACCTTTATCTCGCGCTATCTTTAACTGCTTATGCAAGCTATTTATTACCGTTGAAACGCTATCCGCCTGTCGCCATCTTCTTGTAATGGATAATCTTTTAATATATAATATAGATCTTCTTGTAATACATAAACCATGTTTAGTTCATTTTATTTTGCGAGTGAATCATTTAAGGGAGATTAATTGTTCTTTCACACTAGCCGTGTGTAGGAAGCACTATGGAAGGGTAGAGCCAGAATGAAAAATTCAATGTAGAGCCGGAATTTGATCCAGGGATCTTCTGGTCACGAGTCAGTTGGAGAATTTAATGTCATGTTGGCACGTTGGCCATTGTAGCTCAAATGGTTAGAGTGGCTTGACGGAAACCAGAAGGTCCGTCCATTGGATTCCAACCTGGGTTATTTCGCTCAAAGTCACTGTCCAAATCATTAAGACGATCACGGCTGTCCAGAGGAACTGTTGAAGCTGTTTTCATTAATTGTAGACATTTGCAAGCTCTGGAATATAGCGATGTTCTGTAACAACAGGTAAGGAAGCTGGAACCGTTAATGGATATACAAACACGAAGAGCGCTGCTAGTCGTTGATTCAGGGTTCGATCCTAACAGCTGCTTATGTCATGTTTTTTCTTCCCCCTGAACTACAGCTGACAAAGAGGCTGAGTGTTAAATGTATATAAATGTCACTTAATATAAAGGACATTGCAAGTACAGTTCTTGTCGCCAATGACACTAGTGTCCTGGTGACGAGTACAAATTTAAACGACTGTATAATTAATAGGAATTATGTTTTGAACTGTATGTCATGCGGGTTTAAACCTAATAAATTATCCGTAAATCTAGACAAAACTGAAGTGATCAAATTTATAAACTGTCGTGCGTCACATACTCAAATAAAAATCGGGACTAATGATATGTTATTAGAAGAATTTAACAGCATAAAATTTCTGGGCCTTTAAGTGGACAGATGTTTAGATTGGAAAGCTCACATATATTATATCTTACCTAAACTAAGCTCTGCCTGTTATGCTATCCGAGAGCTGGTTAATTTGAGTTGTATTGACACACTTTAATTAGTGTACTATGCATATTTTAACTCTATTATACAAAAGAAGGTTATAAGAATCACTACTAACATCCACAACTGGTGCATCTGTAAAAATCCTTTTATAAGATTGAAGATATTAATGCTTCCTTGCATGTATATATTCTCGATCCTAAAATAATTTGTGAAATATGAAATGAAATTAAATTGAGTGAAAATAAAGTGTAATATGCATGAAATCGTGCCTTATATGCAACAAATAATGTAATTCACGGAATAAACACTAGACAAATGTATAATATACATTATCCCAGTGCTAAACCTGTGTATTATGAAACTATCAAAATATTTGGCGTCCTTCCTAATGTTCTTAAAGAAAAAGTTGATAATTTCGGTGGTTTTAAAAATGCTGTTAGAGGGTACCTTTGCTCAAAATCTTTTTATTCTGTAACAATAATATCTGAATGACAAAATATTCTGATAATGCTCCTGTAGCTCTGTAAGCAGTATCTAACTGTTCCAATTACAAATTACCAAAAAATCTCTGATACGTGTTAAAACTTTATTTTTAATGTATATGTATTTAAGAAATAACAACAATGGTATCCATTGCAAAAAGGTTGAGACGTACTGGCATAAGCCAAGTGAAAGCTGAATTAAAAAGTGATTTTGTATCATATATAATTATCCCTGCTTTGTTTTCCATATTGTTGTTCATATTATCTGTATACTATAATATGTGTCTTATGTTAACTTTCGTACATATATATGCTATTGAACTTTATACCTCTGGACATGTTCAATGTTCACAGCCTTTTTTGGCTACAAGTGAACCTACTGAATGCAAATCAATCTAATCTAATCTGATGTGTCCCATCTTGTGAAGCTGCCTGTAATTCCTTAACGGTATGAGAGAACGGGTTACCTGTCATTAGATATAGCGTCATTGTGTGGATAGAAAGACAAACCAAAGTAGAATCCTACACACAAAAGTTTAACGAGAAAACTTCATTGTTAATGACCAATTGTTGCAAAGGAGCAAGCCACAGATGTACAAGTAGAACGCAAACTAAATGCAGTTGGTGTCCGCATGCTCTAGGAGAGCACTCTCCCCTTCTCACCACCCACGCATCACGTGACACCCACCCCGTCCGTTCCTGCATACTGTAGAACGGTAGCCACTCCAAAATCGTGTATTTTAATGCTGTCTTTATTTTCAAAGTGAACAGAAAATAATCATCTCAGACTGGACCTCACAATCGATAAACAAATAGATGGAATCATAATTTCTTAAAACCCTGAGGAACTAATCAGTGATTCGGCAGAAAATGGAAAGAGCGAATGTAACAGTGAGTACGAAAGCGAGTGAAACGGATGAAGATTTCAGTCCGCGTGGTGGAGAGGCAACCTGAAATGAAGATAGAGGGGGTAAGCTAGAGTTGGTAAGCCACGCCTCCAACTGCATTTTGTTCGCGGTCGAGTTATAACTTTAAATGTTAAACCAAGTTAAAGCATTAACAATAGATTGTCGCAAATACTGTCGTCCAGTAGGGCCTCGAATTATTAAGTGTTCGACAGCCAAACCGGGAAAACATTTGATTCAGATGAACAATTCAATTTCATGTCGGCAATTTTGCCATGGTAGCTCAGTTGGTTAGAGCACCCGCACGCAGAGCGGGAGATCTCTGCATCAAATCCCGGCTATGGCATTGAAATTTTCAGTCTCGCTCTACTCATTCCTCTTTTGTTGCTTAAATATCTTACTGTTATAGCACTTACCCACAGTGTTACAGTGTGTACAGTAGATAATGAAAATAAGCAAATTAATATGTCCTGAGGACCTTAAATATTACTCCAGCCCTCAGCTGACAGAGAAGTAAACAAACTCGGCTCAGGTTTACTGCTAACTTATCCAATCACAGTTTCATATAACCGTGCCCTGCTGACATATATCTCCGCGTGCAATTACTATCCCCCTCACCCTAATTGGCTAAAGCTTTCGCGCCATAGACCATAGGCGGTGCCTTTCCGTCACAATTAAACCTTCAGTAAACGTCATAATAACTGCCAGCAAGATAAAATCATACAAATAAGAATATGAAGGCATGCAAAAATACAAGTTTATAATGAAACTGAGAAGTTGAAACTGAATGAATGAGTAATGAAACTGTAACCATTTCGTCATGAAAGGCCTTCGGCCTTTTCGCTGGTATTTTCTTAAAACCAACATACATAACTTGCAAAAATTCTTGTCTTTCAGTCTTTAAAGTCGTGTCACGCCATGCTTGTCGTGTGTTCTTCATTTATCCAAATTTCATCAAGGTAATATATTTTGCTATTTGTATCCCGGTACAGTCTGATTTAATGAAATAATTTATTTCTCGCACTTGGAACAACAACCCTTCGAATGGCGATATATGACTAATCTAGTTCAAAACAAGGTCAGTGATAAAAGTAATATAAACAAATATGTTACCAATACTTCTAAAGCAGTCATGTGAAAGACGGGCTTGAGAGCAAAGGAACTTCCTCGTCACTTCGTTTAGGAATTAACATGCATTTCCGATAAATCAACTCTGTTGCGTAATATATTTCATTCAAACAGTTACGAAAATATAAATCTGACAATTGCCTTCCAACATATAAAGATATATCACCACGTTAAATAACGAACTGAGTTTTACCGCACAACAGTCTATAGCACAATAACAGCCAATGAGAGGGGACTAGTTCACGTGAGCGATAAGTTATCCGGGGCAAGCTTACGTGAAACAAAGATTATATGGTTGTCCCGGCTTACATTTCTGTCTACCCATAAACATAGAAATAATAGTGTCAATGTCTGTATAAATAACTTGTGATATGTGATTGTAAAAATTGTATTAGTGCTACCTAATACAAACAGTAATTTGTGTAAGTTTATGGCAATGTTAACATAGTAAAGAAGTTTAAGTAATAGATTGTGAATATTGTGTAATAATCTCCCAAATATATTAACGATTCCATATTTCTCTAAGAATTCTTTGGCTAATAAACCGAATTGAATTGAAATAAGAGCTCCCAAATAGTTATATTTCCTGGCGGCAGTTGCTGCAGTTCCTCTCGATAGTCGTGAGTAGTCTAGCACTTAGGACATTGTGTTCTGGTCGCAGTAACCCAGGTTATAAAAGTCTGACTATTGGAAAATTCACATAAATAACGAAGTGTAAATCTGAAATTATCCACTCTAAAAAATAAAATATATTAATCCTAACTTTTATGCTGCAACAATATCTACGTTTACGAGTTATAAGATTTAGTCTTATCTCTTAGCTTTACCACTTATACAGAACTCTTTGAGAATGAAAAATTCTTCTGAGGATATCCTCAGCAAATTTAGCTGATGCATTTCACTTGTTGAACTTATATTTTAAGCATATAGTACTCATCTAAACCACAAGGCTATTTCTTTAACAAACGACAAAGTCAAAATTTTTACCGATTTAAGGTGAAGTGTGTTATTGTAATATATTTTCTCAAAAATCTTCACATGTCGTCTTTAAAAGCACTGAACCTGGATTTAAGTTCGTTATATAAACGGCTATACAATTTAAAGTCTTGTTCAAAAAGCCTTTTTTAATATCTTTGTTCTTTTGTAATCCGGAATTATTTATTTCCTGTCCAATCTAGACATTTACATAAATCAACTCCTACTCTACCTGCCATGTATATATGCGGTAGAGAAGGTACTATTTTAACACTAAAATTAAGGCCGAAGAAGAAAACCGGTGTAACTCAAATATCCGGCATTTCCACCGAGTAGCTGCGATCATAGCGACACAGCGGAAATCTCATGCAACGGGAAGTACACGTAGTATGGTATAGATGTCGCGCAAGTTGCAATTGCTTTGTATACTTATATCAGTATCTCTTATTTATTAAAACACTTTAAAAATCACAAAACTGATACTTTACTTTGATAGAAAATATATCCTAAATGTGAAACATAGTAAGCTGGAACCATATTCTAATAAAAATTAGATATAAATGTGAACGAGTTATTGCACGCGGGTACGAAAGTATTCAGAAACTCTTATAAGTACAAGAATTTGAGCTTCTTTCAGGCATAAATTCCTTCAATTGGTAACGGATTTTCGATAGCTGCAAATGAAATTATTCCCATAATATCATTGCACCATTTTGCAACTTAATTGAGCTCAGTGTAGGATGTGAATAAGACTCTAAGTTGTACTATTTGAAAGAAAATTTAAATCTTGAAACACCAATTTGCGTTTTAAGGGGATGCAGCGCTAAAAACCCCAAAACCAAAGATTTGGACCAATCTGGTTGATGTAGTTACCACTTAGTTCTGATCAGTGGTGCCAACAGTGGCGGATTTGCGCTATATTTAGCGCTTTCTGAGCAATCGGGAGACATAGCGGAGAAATACGAAAAAGTGGGAAAATGTAGCGGTTCATGTCAATATTTTTTAAAAACACACAAACTTAACCTAAAAGCCAATGCTATAATAATTTTAGGGAAATCTAGTTGAAGAATCTCCCATGTGGATGCTAGCTCATGTTACTATCTATTTATTTACGTCAAACACAAGGCCTGAAAATATAAACATATTACTCGATGAGTGTCAAGTTGTCAACATGTTTATGCCAGCTACGTTAACCATATGTAGCATGATGCACCATTCGTTCATGATCAGGACCTCAGGCTTCATTGCCATTTATATCATACTTTCAAGTTGTCAAGTGAAAACTACGTTTTAGTTCGTTGCGTTTATACGTCACCAACTGTATATCCAAGAAAAGTTAATCGACCCAAACGGTACCCTTGTGTTCTGGTGTCAAGTAGAAGAAACACGTTTTGAAGGGAAGTGTCTCTTCTCGAATGTTTAAAATTCACTAAACTATTACTTGTGTTGCCATGGAAACGCTGATGTGGAAAGATTGTTTTCCATGATGGCTGACATTGCATCCAATAGAGAGAAAAAACTCAAACACTTAGTGACACCCAAAAGAAAAAAATGACATTCAAAGAACAGGCAATCGCTTTTTCCCATACTCAATAACTGACGAACATGTAAATAAATTTGGAAAATCCATGTACAATTTTTCAAGAAGTGCTACAGTGACAATAGAATCTTCTGATAGTTATTAAACCACTTTAGCCGATCTCGGTAGCATAGATGGTAGTGCGACTGCCTCTCGTTCAAGAGGTCCCCATTTCGAATCTCCGACAGGTTGAGTTACCTGGATAAGGTTTGTTAGCGGTTTTCCCTTATCCTGAAAGACGAATGTCGGGTAACTAAGCTCCATGGACCCCGGACTCATTTGAGTATCATTCCACCCATTTTATTCATCGTCCGATATGACAGCGCTGGAGGACATGAATTACAAAATTCACACACCCACCCACCCACCCACCCACCCACCCACGCACACACACACACACACACACACACACACACACACACACACACACACACACTTAGGTACCCAGTGCAATCCTCCACAATTATTTGTAGTGACAGTTATTAATTTAGTAGATATATTATCACTTTCAGTAGACAACAAACAAGAATAGGATCATCATAATCAGTATTAATATGTCGTCTTGGTCCTCTGCCACCTCAAAGAGGGAGGTTTGTTGCTATTTTTTATATTTTTGGAGCGGAGTGTAACGGAAATTTGATCCCCCTGTAGCGAGATTCAATTTAGTTTGGTTGGCAGCACTTGATCTGCTGCATAGTGGACACAGAATTCAAAATTGGTTTTTGTGTCTCGAATTGTTTTTGAGTAATTAGTTTGAGAAATTTAAAATTTGGGCTAAATTCAACCCACTTAACAAGATGAATAATGTCAAATTTTAAATTTTTCTATTTCTAAATATATTAAAGTTATTATGAAGAAAATACCTATCATATGAATTTCTTATATTGCTTAGTTTCCAGAGAAAAAAATAAGTTATGGAATAAACTTATAAAAAGTCAGAGAATGATTAAAACTTTTTAATTTATATACCAATAACTTTAAAAATAAAATGAATATTAAACTTTCGTATGAAAGAAACCTTTGGTTGCTTTCTAAGAACATATGTTAAAAATTTTAGAGGGACTGAATCAAAACTGTAGGGTGTGGAACATTTTGAATGAACAAAAATTGTGCGAAAAACTATAACTGAATAAATTAAATTTTAAGTTCGAAAACATTTTCCTTCTCCGTTAGGTACGTTGAATCAGACTAAAGCCCTCCTGCCTCTTCCTTCACTCTTCTGCAGCAATTTTCTTTAATCCTAGTTTTCTTCTGAATGTTTTAGAAGTTATCTTTCCAGAAATTACTGAATGAAGTAAGCGTAATTGGTCCTTCCCATTGCTATTTTTGGAGACGCTGGTGAAATCTCAGTGTCCATTATGTCTGACTGCAACTTGAGTGAAGCAGAACAACCAAAATTTAAGTTACTGATGGCTGATGTCACAGCAATCTGAAGTCATTTCTTTGACACAAATACTTCTTTTGGGCATTTACGCCATATCATTCTATGGAAACCTTCATTTGCATTTAGTGTCTTACCCAATATACATCTCCCTAGGATTTCATCTGATACGACCCTTTGGTACAAAGGTATTAGTTTTCTTACCACATCAGGCCTCAAATATGTTCTAATTGTTGTGTTGTTATGCTTAGGTCTTTATTGGCCATCTAACTATAGCTTTATTATAAAAACACCAAGAATGGGTTCATTAGGGCAGCTGGTATGTATTGGATTGTTATCACTTGAACTACAATGCCGTTAAGTGCCATAAATAGCTCGTTTCGTTAAAGGTACATCAGGCACTTTTTTTTTTGTAATCGCACATCTGTAATTTATTTGTAGTCGAGCAATTACATCTCCAGTTAGGTTGCCATCTGACTTGCCACCAAGTGTTACGTTTTTCTTCTTCCATTCATCCACTGTACTTTAGAGGCCTTTACTAATCCTTTTGGGAATGTAATTTATGCATTCCTCTTTTTGATTTGTTTCAGGTTCTTTCTTCCTTCTACAATAATAATACTCCTGGAGATCATTGCACATCCCAAAACCAAAAATTTGGACAATTTCCAGTTTCATGTTTTTAATCTTGTCTTAATGTTGTTTTATATGAACACATCGAAACAAGATCACAATTACAAAATAGCTAAAATTTGGGAGAGTTGTTGTAGTAATATAAAATGAAAACTACTTACCTAACATGTAGATTTATGTATCACACAAACATTTTAAATGTAAGACTACTGGGAAAAAATCAGCTAATATATCCAATCAACTATTTAAAATAGCTTCACATTCCCTGAAAATTTAGAACAGGTTCATCACAATAGTCCTCAATTACACTGATATTGGAACGAAACTCGAAACAGTAAGAAATATTTGATGTTGGACCTGTGGCTAGTAGGTGGGACACCTGCCTGTTGAGCGAGACGTCCCGAGTTCGATACCCGGCGGGGTTGAGCATTTTTCTGAAACAAGTTAAATCCCGATCGTCCCAAAAGTCTGGAAGTATGAATGGGAATGCGAATGTGTGTGTGATCTAATGATTAAACATTCAAAGTACCAGCAACGCAACGGTTAAAAGTCATCAACATCACCAATAGACGATATGTTCCCAAGGGGGACGGCTACCGATATGACCATTGCAGTTAAAGGAGGATTACAAATAGAACAAAAAATATTATTTGATGATATGCCACAACAAAATTGCTATGTAGGTGAGAATGAACGCTTCGTTGTACATTAATATTTCAGGAAGTCATCACTGTACACCTGTAAAACAAGAGACATAACCAAATTCCATTAATTTTGCACTTTCATTAATGTTATCACATTCCTGGTAGCTTCAGATGATGACATCTAAAAATAAGAAAATCCTCATTATTGTAACAATAGGTAAGGAACAAGGTTAACGAAACTAACGCCAGATAACTGCTTCTGCATATAAAACGTCTTTGACACATTATAAGGTACTACATTAATCTTAAGAATAAAACGGTAAGTAAATATGCTAGGAAGGCACAATGCTGGTTATGTCATGATTTAAATTTCCATATTTAGCTACATGCGAACATCGTACTTAATAATAAGCATTACTTCCTTCTTGACGCTCCTACATCCTCGCAGGCCTTTCACTTCTTACGAGTTTTACAAATCGATGAACAATTTATTCAGAGTTAACTTTGTTTTGTTTCGATACCGCTAAACTTTAACATTTCGTTCATGTTAGTATATTTTGGCAACTGTAGTGTCTTATTCGCGTCGTAAATTGTACTCAAATAGGGTACAAATTGGGTCAATTATATTATGTAATGTTATTCTTCACAATTATTTATCGTATTGACAATTATAAATGTCGTTCATATACGTTAGTTAGTGTCATCCTGCAAAAAGGGTATGTGTTTCTGTCCTGACATTTTGGAAAACTTGATGCGGAACCGGAAGTTGCCATCCCACTCGCTACCTTTGGGGTGTGACACACATTCCACATATTCACAGGTCAGTCACTGACATGTTAATGTCTAAAAATCATTTTACTCAATTCCATCAAAAAATTGTCTCAACAATTGATATTAATGTGAACATAACAGCAACGCTGAATTTGTTAAACCTATAAATAGTTTTGCATTGCTTCGATCTGAAACACACTAGTTCTTGTCGATATTTATTCATTATTAAATAAAATGTGGCTCCAATTTATTTTAGTACACATCTACTGCATACTTTATATAAAAAAGAATATTAATATTGTAACGTTGTGGAAAGTATTTATAATAACCAAGACATATTGATATATACGTAGTTATTACTTCTTGCCTGTCATTTGGAGAGTGATATGTGTACTTCGTGTTGAATGAGGCTTCCACTGTGTCGCTGTGATCGCAGCCACTCAGTAAATATGCGGGATATTTAAGCAGATCCGGTTTTCCTCTTAGGGCTTATTTTAGTGTTAAAATAATACTTTATGTATAGTAGCTAGAGGACGCAGCTTCGTGCTTTCTATCAACTGCATTTTATCAATGTAGAGTTTGCACAGGAAATAAATGTTAAGGAATCTAAAAGCAAAAACCGTATTAGCAAAAATCAAATTTAGAATGCCAGTAAAATACCAGTATTTTCAAGGACGATATGTAAAGATGTTCCAGCAAATATCACAAATAAGCAAAACCCCTTAAATGAAAAAATTTAAGGATGATTGATTTTGCCATGTTATAAATATCTCTAATTGTTTAATTTATTGTAATATATCCTTAAAATATGTGTATGGCAAATGAAATGCGTGTGTTCAGTCTGCAGGCACTGTCCTCAAAAGCCGTGTTCGTTCTAAATGACTTTGTATAACTGGTAAACTGTAAGAAATACACAAAATCTCACTACACATATTAAGTCGATCTTGTTGAAACATCCAATTTATGTTTGATGAGTTTTAGAATAAACATTTCACATTTACACTTTCTTATATTTCTGAATTTCCCAAAAGTTATAGTTTTCGAACCAGGGGTATTGCGGCTACAATGCAAAGCCCTAACGATTAGCCGATCACGGCTACTAAGGGTAGCTGTGGTAGATGCTTTCAGTGAACGTAGCTGTCTGGAGGTCTTCGAGAGTAGCGTTTCTTTATAACAGCAACTGCAGTACCAGAGTTATCAATAGATATACAAACAAAGTCAGCGCTTTTAACTGTCGGTTCCCCCACATATCCTCGAATTAGCTATTTAGGCTATAATTCATAATTTTCAGCCTTTAATACCCAAAACTACAGAAGCTGAGTCATGAAATTGTCCCAGGTTAAGAAGTGGTTTTAATACCGTCACGTTAACCTGGAATGTGTTGAAGGACGGGACTGAATGGAGATATATTAACCACAGGCAGCAAATATGAAACTTATTAAGTACAATATCCGGATATACATAACTGAAGAAAGCGAAGTCAGAAGTCCATTAAATATACGGAGATATAGGCTTAGCACGATAGGCTCCAAAACTAGGCAATCTGCTTATTATAATGTTATTGAAATGGTTTATAATAATAAAAAAATATCAAAAAAGTACATATTTAACGTCATATATGCGATCTGTCTACGAATGCTTCATACTTAAAACCGTTGAATTACACCAATGTTTAATATTTTGGTTTTATATTATCCATAAAAATATTATGTAAGTGCAGTGCATTCTGCTAAGTAACATATGATTTGCTAGTTTTCCTTAGTTGCTACAAATCTAAAGCGTATGTTTACAAACTAAGATGAATTACGGATTGTTTTTCAAAAGCTAATAGTGAAGCATGGTAATCACGTTTGAAACTCACATTATTACTCTTTGCAACAACATCAAGGGTGCAAATAACTACACCGTAAAAGGCCAATATCTAGATATACATAACTAGATAAACATGGAATATGTATACCAGCAATATGTATTTCAAATGATTAACAAGGTGGCATTCAGATCGCGTCTAGAGGAATGTGCTGTATAGCAACAATATTGATATATGTCCCTAATGTATATAGTGTCAAAGAGGGAATTAACATGCCGTGTGTGTAAACTTAAAGACAAACCAAAGTAAACGTCGATAAACAACTGTAAATCGGTATACCACATTGCCGATGGGTAATTGTTCCAAATGGAGAGTCGCTCAGTTGGAAGGACTGACAGGCAGATAGACGCTCGAAAGAAATGTCTTGTACTTGAGTATAGCTGCACCGTCCAGCCGAAATATGCAGTACACCGTCGCCTGATCCTTCAAATCTGAAACAGATGATGATGAAGAGAATGATGGGAACAAGCAAATAAAGAAATCGCAGATGTAGAAAAGCAACGACTTCAACGCTTCTTGGTCACATCTCTCATATACACAAAGTATTTCAGTCCGTAATGATTACTATAAGAATTTACAAATATCTGAAGAGATCATTTTCAGTGTATTCTACCATTTAAGTTAACGTAGTTTACAGTGGGATATTGAAATACTAACATTTATAAATAAACCAGCAAGGATATCCAACGTATAAAGTAATTATGACTACGCCACTATTTAACAAAGTAAAATTTAAATAATTTTTCAATGTAATTTTTATAGATTGTGATATTTACTTTTGAATACTGCATAGGACTTATTTAAATGTCTTTAGCATAAAGTAAATATTTATCATGGCCTAACAATTATTGTATAACAAAACGAAACAAAGCTCATAAGCATGTTAATTCTGTAGAAATGCTTTTGTCAGCTCAAGATTATGTGATGAGAGAGCGATTTCTCACACATGCCTATATAAGACGTTTAGCATTGTTCATATGTCCTTCACTCGTATTCTGTAGTTTCATTAACTTTCTTCGTGCTATCCTAGCCAACATAGAATTCCAAAAGTCTATATTTGGTTGCGTTGCAAGAGAACCCGAATGACGTCACTGTAGCACACGTCACTTGTCTGTATACCTGGCAGATAGACGCAATAAGAACAAATAATTGTCTCAAGGTTCTGCATGCTGCTGGTCTCGTTTTCGGATCCTACATGAATTTTCCATTACAGTATCTCCAATGTGAGCACAATACATTTTTGTGCACGTTCAGAAATTCTACATTTAGTGAAGGTGAAAGTGGCAGTCGTAGAATCAGTATTATTGCTTCCAAGATTCTTAGTCGCAGTGATGTACTATATATAAAGAACTGAGTTTAAAATAATGTAAGTCGCTCAGAGAAGCACATGAGGTTATTTTCCGGCAGAGTAGTGACAAATTAACACCATCCAAAGGTTTAAAGTTTAACCATACTGTCTGAGAAACTCTTACATGTAGACGGTAGCGTGTCTGCCTTTCGTTCAAACGGTCCCGAATTCGAATCCAGTCAGGGTGAGCTCCCTGGATAAGGTAAAAAATAAAAAATAAATAAGTAGATAATAAAATAAGTAATAATAATGATAATAATAATAAAACAATAAGAATAGCAATAGTAAGAGTAATAGTAATAATGATGATAATGATGATGGCAATAATAATTCACTCTACTTTGCGCAAATATCCGCGACATTTTTCCCATATTTCAGTACACCATCGAGCTATCAGGTAGTTTTATATATCATATAAAGGATATATCAGATAGATAGGAAGCAAACGCAACGAAATGTAAATTGTGTTAAATAAATCGATGTAACATCATCAAAAATACAACCTCTGAATTCGAGATCCATAGGAATCCACCTCACGACCTCCAATGACAGAATAATTTCTGAACATTTCCAACGTGTGTTTTAATAGATACTGTTGATAAAGTTAGCGTCCCACTTACATTAAGTCTGCCTTAGAAATCTTTCGTTCTTAACTTTAACATTAAATACAAATATCTAAGCCTTAATCAGGGAACAGAACTTTGAATCAACAGAGATCCTTTGCTTTTAACCATACCCAGGAAGAACGGATGAAGCGAAGGAGCCATGATTTCACTGTTTTCAGGTAGCCCACCGACAGAGATACACAGCGACTCCAAACCTGCTAACCTGGTTAAACCGCCGAGCTACTCAGAAAACGCTTCCCTCTGAAGGAGAAGGTTTATATATTTTGTTAATTTAGGACACATTCAACTATAAAAAGTGGTAGAGTAATTTAAGTCTACACCTTGTACCCCATGATATGTATGTTTTACTGCTTAAACCAGTCTTCTGTGGATAATTGGAGCAATAATACGCATATATATGTGGAATTTATGTATTTCCGATAAAAACAATGAACTTATTCAAACTATTTTATTTAATTTGGATTAATTTCACGAAACATTTAAATATACCTAACATTTGTAGAGCTGGGATTAGAAAATTTGTACTTCTAGGCTAACCAGGATTTGAATCTGGGTTATAGTCACTGTTCTCATCAGTAGACGATCACGGTTAAAGCGGTGAACTTTGAAATTGTGGACTTTTGCAAGCTCTGGAAAATAGCGATGTTCTGTAACAAAAAGTAAGAAAGTTGCAAGCATAAATGGATCTAGAAACAGGAAGAGCGCGGCTAGTTGTTGATATGAGGTTCGATCCTTACAGATGTTTATGTCTTGGCTTTATCTTCTCCACCTGACAAAGAGGCTGTGTCTTAAATGTGTCCCAACTTGAGAAGCTCCCAGCAATTCCTTAACATTATGAGAGAACGTGGTAGCTGCCATTATATATAGCGTCATTCTGTGAATAGAAAGACAAACCAAAGTAGAATCCTACACACAAAAGTAAACGAGTAAACTTCATTGTTGATCACCAATTGTTCCACAGAAGCAAGCCACCAATATACAGGTAGACCGCAAACAATATGCAGTCGGTGTGCACATGCTCGAGGAGAATAATCAGCCATTCTCTCCACCCAGGCATCACGTGAGTTCCATCCTCTTATACGAGTAATAAGATTTTGTCTATCTCTTAGCTTTAGCACTTATACAGAAGTCTTTAAGAATGAAAAGATCTTCTGAGGACATCCGCTGCAAATTTAGGTTATGCATTTCATTTGTTATTCTTATATTTTAAACATAGAGTACCTATTTAAATCATTAGGGCTATTCCTTTAACAAATAACAAAGGAAAATTTTAACAAATTTAAAGGGCAGTATGTTATTGCTTTATATTCTCGAAAATCTTCACATGTCCTCTTTAAAGACTATGAACCTATATATATAAGTTTGTTAGGTAAACGTCTTTGCAACTTAAAGGTTTGTAGAAAACGCTTTCTTGAAATTGTTCTTTTCATTTGGGATCCGGAAATATTTATTTCCTGTACTATCTCGACATTGAGAGAAAGCATTTCCTTCTCTATCTACCAGGTGTGTGCGCGGTACAGAAAGTACTATTTTAACACGAAAATTAAACCCGAAGAAGAAAACCGGTGTACCTCAAATATCCGGCATGTTTAATGAGTAGCGGCTATCACAGCGACACAGTGCAAGTCTCAGGCAACGGGAAGTACATGTAGCATGGTACAGATGACGCTGCAAGGAGTAAATGTTTTGTAAACATATATTAGTATGTCTTGTTTATTAAACCGCTTTAAAAGTTACTAAACTGATGTTTTGCGTTAATGGAGACCATATCCTTAATGTGAACCATAATAAGCTTGAACCATATTCCAATAAAAATTGGATATAAATGGGGAAGAGCTATTGCACTTCGGAGCGAAAGAACATGGAAGCCTATATACCTGCAAGGAATTGTACTTCTTTTATACATATATTCCTTGTCATTCATTTCTACGATAGCTGTTTAAGAAGCGATTCCGTGATAGTATTGACCCATTGTGATAATTTTGTACCTTATTTGAGTACAGTGTAAGATGAGATTAAGGTACTCAGTTGGAATCGTCAATTTGTAAAATTCGCAAGTTTTGAAAAGCCTGCGTGGGGCTATGAGCAGCAAGATGCAAGGGAACATATTTTCAGAAAGACCTATTGCTAAGGAAGAGTTAGCATCTAGGAAAATGACCAAAATTAATAGCATAACATAAACTGAATTGCAGTTTCATACATATTCATTTATAATTAAGTACTTTGGATCAATATAACATGTTATAATTTAGGTATTTTGACTTTGTGGATTCGTGAAATTGAAAGTCCAAGTTTAAAATATAAAAATTGCTGTTTATTTCCGTACAAACGCACTTTGTCAACCTTTGCAGTAGCTGAATTACTTCACATACACATACAACTTGCAAGGTGGTCGACCAGAAAAGAGATCAATTTCACAGCTGTTCACGCACACGCGTCCAATTACCGACTGCCCATTTGACGAGCTGCGGCTTCTTTATTTATAGCAGTACTCGCTATCCGGAATGTTCTCAAACAATCAAGACGGCGCTAGAAGATAGACAAACTCTCCAGAAATCCATCTCCTTCCCCACGCCGTTTCGGCGAGCCTTTATCTCCACTTTGCACTGTCCGTCTTTTTGAACTCGTTCCTTGCGCCGACTCGTCTCAACAATATGTACGCGACAGTAGCAAACATGATTTATATGTGAAAGCATTAGTTTCATGAACCTTGTTACTTAAATATTATGTGAATAACGATGTTTTTGTGCCTGTTTTTATCGGTCATCATCTCAAACTACCAGGAATGCGAAGGAAAAAATCGAAAGTGTAGAATTAGTGGAAATTGTGCATATTTCTGGTTTTTGGATCTGCAGTGTACTCCAGGAACATTAATAATGTAGAAAGATGTTTTGTTTCTCACCTACAATTTACCTACACCAGCAGGTCATTTTGTGACGGACAAGAATTTATTTTCAATTGTTCTGGAAAAAGCAATTTGTAGAAAATAGTAAATGTGAACTTCTATAGTCCACGAAATAATACGACGCAAGTTAAACGTTACATAATATTGTTGTTATTGGTAATTACAATAATATAATTACGCAATGTGGAGACGTGGACCAATAAGAGAGAAGTAATTTAGTTGTTCTAGAAACATCGTGTGCAGAGAACCCAGAATAATCAGAGAGCTTGGCGTCACTTTGCACACGACGGTCTTGATAGTAAGACGTGTTTTTGTGCCATTCTGCGATCGTCAAGAAAAATGTGTAGTTGTGAATACATCTGCGTGCGACAGAAATATGCAACAAAATGCAACAACAATTGTTTGTGAAAGGACTGCTGCTACGTTATTTAAAATTGTAGTAGAATTTACTAATTGTTTTGTGGAATATATCCCGCAATATTTAATTGAGAAGAATTGCTGTTTATTTTTCAACAATTGTAGTATCAGATACCTTTACTCCGAGACTGCGAACAGAGGTAAGGCTCATTGCTTCAGAACTCCGAGGCATCTACAAGATTTCTACTAGAGCGTCACAAAACGTAAGAAAATAATCAGCAGCTTCAATCATCTCGTTTTTTACGATCGAATCATATTGCAATGGCAAAAATAGCAGCGGACGTAGAGTAGATCCTCGTGGAGCCCCTGATATTACAGGTACTTTTTCTGTTAGTTACTTCTTTTTGACCGTTTTCAAAAATAATCGATCTCAATTACCCGTGCTCTCTTATCCAGTTATGACTTAAACCAACTGAAATACACCCCCTAACACCATACATATATGTGCGATTTATTTAGCAAAATATCATGACTCACCATGTCAAAAGTTTTGCGTAGATGCAGAAAGTCCCATCCCTACCTCTCTTTGCTCCAGCATGTCATAAGTATTTCTAACAAAATCTATTACTGCCGAACTAGTAGATTTCCTTCTTCGGAATCCATGTTGAATGTTATTTAACTCTTTAAATTTGTAAAGGAGTGCCATAAGCCTCTTAAATTCTTTTTTCTTAAATTTTACGAAAAGCTGAAAGCAAACCTATTGGCCTATAAATGATATGATTTTTCTTACCTCCTTTTTTGAAAATTGATTTTATTTTTTCCAGTTAGTATTACACAGCTCTCTCTATCTGGTAAAGGATTTGGAATCGACAGATATGGTGAATGTTTTCTGTTCCATACAACACTTATGCACTGAGTTGTCCACCAGTCCTCTATAAGCTGTTGTGAAAATCACACATTAGAGGGCACTTAAGAACGACATGATTCATATATGTCGCTTAGTACGTTGCATAAATTCGGAGATAAATAGACTCCTGTGACTCGCCAGGTATGCTAATCAGAAAAATGACTAATAACCTGTTATTTATTATGCCTTTTTACTAATTTGAGATTATATTCCGTCACTCTGTCTTTCGGACCATGCCGCAGCTGATATTGCACATGTTTTAAGAATAAGAGAAATACTAGAAATGAAAGTAACAGTGGCATATAATGATGACACAATAGTACCTTAATTTCTTGCCATGCACGGGAATGCACTTAAATCTCGTTAAGCTTCTACAAGATCTATTCTAATTCTACCATATCTCTTCTCAGATGCTCATTCAGGTACATCAATTGGTGTAGTGTGTACAATAATATTACATAATGATTACTGCATTAAACCAAATAGGAACAATTGACTTTACAGAATTTCAGATCATATTTCTGAACGCTGTTACGAGATTCTTTATCACTGATAGAATTATATATTGGTGATTAATCTTTAAAGAACCTAATTCCTCAAAATATCATAGCAACTTAAAGAAAAATTATAAAAAAGGTTCATATCCAAGCATCTCACTCGAAGATTTTAATTTAAGCCATCCAGATTATATGTAAACAGAGATACTGCCAAATATATAAAATAAGTTCTACACAAATCAAAGGTAATTTAATTCTGTACAAAACCACAGCCACTTTTTTGGTATTCCTGAAAGTTCACATACTTGGGATTGACACAGCGAGGGGAGTAATAAACAAGGCAAACACAGTATATCTTACTTTCAAAAACAGATGCTGTCATGTAACATTACAAAAGTATCCTTATAAACAATTCATGCATTTTAGATTACTTAATACAGAAAACGTATTGTGGCTTAACTGCACATTTGTACAAATTTTTGCACACATGTTACAACAAAAAAGCATAAGAACTGCAGATTTGTGAAAACATGTAAACAGATAGGTCTAAGAAACTACTAAGCAATTAAGAATATCTGTTTTAACGCAGCTAATTATATCCACTAAGTTAACCCTACCCCCAAAAGAAAACAATTACAATGTTTAAATATGTTTTCCGGAAGTATAAATATACAATGAATGTACAAAGACTATAAACTGAATAATACCCACAATGAAATTAAGTGTTTAATTTTGGCTCAATACTGTTTTATAGGAACACAATGTAATCAAATGACAATTAAAAATAGCTGTAATTTAGGAAAGCTGTTTTAAAATAATACAAACTGGAAACTGCTTGCCTTACATGGACTGTTGTATAAGACTCAAATATTTTAAATTTAGCATTATTAATGTAAAACCAACTAATACAGTCAATCAACTGCCTAAAATAACTTCACTTTACCTGAAAATTTAGAACATGTTGGTCATGATAGTCCTCAAGGTTGTTGTTAATTTTCCAGTAATCTTGAAATGAGAGTCAAACTTTAAGAAATATTCTATGATATGCTATAAAGTGCTGTATAGTTGGGAAAGAAAACTGCTTTCTACATTAATAAGGTTCTTAGAGATCACTGCGCATCCCAAAACCACAAAAATACACGACTTCCACTAATTCAGGACTTTAGATTTCTTCCTTCGTATTTCTGGTAGATCTAGATTACGACCGCTAATAGCAAGCAAAATGAACTCGTTATTGAATAAAGTAACTAGGTTACTGAAGCTAATGCTTTTCCATATAAAATATCTTTGTTACCTACTTTACAAAGTACTATATTGGCCTAAATAATTTAATTATAAATGAATATGTATGAAGGTACAATTCACTTTGTCATTATATGCCTCGCAGGACTTTCAATTCTTCCGAATTTTACAAATTAATGAAATTTTTATTCACGCTTAATTTCGTTTCGATACAGTAAAACGTTAAATTTACATTTCTAGCTTTAAAGTTTCATTCAAATTTTACAGGTTATACAACCTGGTATCTTAATGAGATCGCACAGGATTTCGAGAAGAGAATAGGAAAGAGTATATGGATGACAGTCCAGAGGTCCAGAGGTAGTCCTAGTCGGGCGGGGCTTTCCCCGTCCGGGTGTCATATGCCGCAGTACCTAGCCGCTTTGCGGCTTAACCTGCGAAATGAACTAGTAGATCCATGTTCTGCTGGGGTGTTTGAATTTGTTTACTGTTTAAAATTTTGGAGAGGTTTGGAATGGGTTGCCCCTCTTTGTCGTGGGCAGTTGTACTTAATCGTTCTCCCTTTTTTGGGAGACACGAATTAGTTTTTTGCCCCGTTTTGGATACGGGTTGTGTAGCGCTTGTCCTTTGGCGTAGAAGTTGTTCCCAGAGACATCTGGGGTTTTCCTTGGGTTACCCAAGGGGTCCCAGGACGTCTCTCGGCAGTCTGAAGGACGGCAAGCGCCTTTGATCTCTCGGGTCATACCTTCCCAGGGAGTTCACTAAAGGGTTGGGGTGAATTTGGATTTTCTCGTACATTGATCGTGCCCTCTCGCGAATGACATCGACAATGTACGGGATCTGGGAGTGCTCATGTAGGATATGAGCCGGGAATCTCCATCCTGTATCGTAGATGATGCGTAGTGCCTTGTTCTGCAGCGTCTGGAGTCTGACGAAAGTGGTATTAGCCACTGTTCCCCAGATCTCACAGCCGTACAGAATCATAGGCGGAATGATCGCCCGATACAGTTGGAGTTTGAGACGGATCGGCATGGTTGATCTGAAGATAGGGTATAGGCTCCGGAGTGCGACGTGCCCCAGCTGGACCTTGCCCTTGACGTGCGGAACGTAAGTTAACTTACGGTCCAGCGTCACCCCGAGATACTTCGCCGTTTGCACCCAAGGGATTCGACGGCGCCGTAAAACGAAGTTCTGCTGCAACCGGTTGGCTATGGTTTTCGCCAGGAGAATAGCAGAGCTCTTCTCCGGGTTAATTGCCATTCGCCATTTTGCGCTCCATTCGCCAATGGCCCGGAGCTGGGTTTGGATTTGCCGGAAGCTGTACCGTGTATTCCTATTGACTGCGAAGATCATGAGATCGTCCGCATACTGACAGGTCTGGGTGTTGTGATGAGTTGGGATGTCGGCCATGTAAGCTGCGAAGAGCGCCGGCGACAGCACGCTGCCTTCCGGTACTCCAGCGCCAATGGGCCGCTCGGTGGACAGCTTCCCCTCCATCTTTACTCGGAAGCTTCGGTTTCCGAGGAAACCGGCCACCAAGGAAATGTATGGACGGGGAATTTCATGCTCCAGGAGTTTGTAAATGAGTCCTTCATGCCAGGTAGTGGCGAATGCCTTCTCCACGTCGAGCAGCACTGCTACCGTTTTAGACCTTTCCTGGAAACCCAGGGAGGCCTTCTCGGCAACCCGCAGTAGCTGCTCGGTCGTGGAGTGGCCAGAACGGAAGCCAAACTGGTGTTCCGGGATTAGGCCCCTTTCCTCCAGATGAGGAAGGAGCCGGGAGAGGAGCAGTTTTTCGAATACCTTCGATAAAACTGGGAGAAGGCTGATTGATCGGTAACTGGAAGGAAAAACCGGATTTTTCCCCGGCTTTAAAACGCACACCACGCGCGCCTCCTTCCAGATAGCTGGAAAGTGGCGCATGTATAGGCACGCGTTATAAATCCGGGTTAAGTGAATCACGGCTCTTCGTGGAAGGTGCTTGAGCATTTCCGCTGTCACACGGTCCTGCCCAGGTGCTTTGTTGGTTCTTAGAGAGTTAAGCGTGGTCGCTAACTCTCTAGGGGTAACGATGGGAATGTGGAACTCCTCGTGGTCAGGGGGCGGAGCTTCTAGGAAGTCTTCCACCACCTGTTCCACGAGGTCAGCATGGTCATCGTCCATTGGCTCTACCCTGGGTTGGAATTGAGCCTCCAGATAATCTGCTAGCGCCTCTGCCTTTTCTTTCGACTCGTAGACGAGTCGACCTCTAGGGCTATGTAGGGGATGCTGGTGTACGGTTTTGTCTTTCCGCAGGCTACGGACTATTCGCCATGGTTTTCTCTCCTGGAGATTGGTTTGCCTTAACATGTTTTCCCAGGCCTCTTTGCGGTGTGCTCTTAGGAGTCGTCTTGCCAGGGATTTGAACCTCTGGTGTACTTCTCCTATCCTGGGATGGCGAAATCTCTGCCACAGCTTTCTTACGGCGTTTTTAGCCCTTATGAGTTGTTTGATGGGTCCTGGGATATCTGTGGGGTTTGGCGTGTCTATTGGGATGCGGTGTGTGTGAGCACGTACCGCGTTGAGGATGGATGTGGAGAACTCCCTGGCTGCCGCCTCGAGTGACTCCACAGAGTCGATTCGAGGGGAGGCTTCCACGGAGTTTTGGATGTGAAGAATGGCGGCATCCCAGTCGACTTCATCCACCCAGTCAGCCGTTGCCAGAGCTGCGACGGTAACGTCTGAACTGATCACAACTGGGTTGTGGTCAGAATCACGAGCATTCACCGCCGTGAGGTCCAGATGAAATGGAATGTTCTTGGTGATTGCGAAATCTATGACGTCCGCCCTGCCACGAGGCGGGAAGTGCGTTGGACCCCGCGGGCCATGCGCATGAAGGGTTGGGTCTCCGCAGATGAAGCGGTAGATGCTCCTTCCCCTATCATTCTGGGTTCGGCTGTTCCATCCTGGGTGTTTGGCATTGAAGTCACCGGCTATGCACACTCGGTGGTCTAGGTTTAGGAGTGCCCTGTAATCCGCTTCATAGAAGGGATGGTGGGGCGGGTCATACACCGCCACAAGCACTAGGTCTGAACCGCCCAAGGAGAGCCTTATGGCGGTCGCCTCCAAGTGTTGAAGCGGGGGGATGGTAATGGGAGTATGGGTGATGTGATTTGTGATGAATATAGCTGTACCGCCGCCCCGCCGGCCGACTCTATCGGCTCGGTGGACGGCGTAACTTGGCAGGTTAAATTGTATACCAGCATGCAGATGCGTTTCGCATACCATAAGGAGGTCAATCCCGTGGTCACTTACAAACTCCAAGATGCCCGGTCTCTGTTCCCGGACTCCGTTTGCGTTCCAGAACGCGGCTCTCAATGTTCCCTGAGTTCTTCTCAACGCCATTTACGAGCTGGAGTCAGGGAAGAGGAGCCGTGCAGTCTGTTGCACAATGCTGTGCTTTTGCAGAGCAGGGATGCGGGGATCTGTCAGTTGCTCCCTGCAGCGCCTCAGAATGGGGAGGGAGCGATGAATCAGTTCGGCGAACCAGGCAGAAAGCTCATGGAACTCCACTAAGTCCTCGTTTGAGACGCCAGTGTCCCAAATCGGCGCAGGTGTTGTAGCGAGGGGTGCCTCTCCCTCATTGGCTGTTGAAGCCACTGTAGCTGGGGCTGGTGGAGGGCGGAGAGCAGTGGCAGCAGGGCCGCTCTGTCTCCCCGCAGGTTCTTGGGCTGGTTGCCCGGCCGTTGCTGCCGCAGTTGCCGGCGGTTTCTCCCGCCGGGCTGCGGTGGCCTTCTGCTGGCGAGGAGGCCGTTGTGGCTTTGCTGCAAATGCAGCTGGTGGTTGTTTGGCGGTAGATCCAGAGCTTACTGACTGGGTCGCTGCCGGAGTCTGGCTTGCCTCGGCCTGCTGCAGCACTTTTTCGTGCTTGCCCAGCGCCTGGGCAAAACTTACTCCAGGCCGAACTTGTGCTGGCTCCCTGTTTGTGTTCCTGCCCTGTCTTGCCTGCACAATACGCAGTCTAGCGGGACAGCCGCCGTAGATGCCTATGTGGGCCTCTCGGCAGTTGGCACACTTTTTCTCCTCTCTGGGGTTCGGGCATTCGTTGACATGGTGAGGGCCTGAACATCTTATACAGGCGGTCTTCCTCTCGCACGCATGGCTCGAGTGGTGGAAGCCCAAGCATCTGTAGCATTGGGCTGGCCCCTCTCTGCCATGGTACGGTTCGATTCTGATCTTAGTGTTGTAGAGGTGGGACACCTCGTCAATTTTGGGGAGACCTTCTCCCTCCTTCTCCACTATTACGAGGAATAGTGGCATGGGGGTCCTTACGGGCTCCTTGCCTTCCTCGCGGACTTGCCTGGTCAGCTGGACCACGGTACGCGGCGTAATGCCGTGTTCTTCCGCCAGGCCCACCTTTATGTCCTCCGGGTCGGTGTCAGAGCCAAGACCTCGGATGACTCTGCGCACCAGGTTAGGTCGCTGCAGCGAGAACGTGTGGAATTCTATCCCCGCTTCGCGCAGCACCCCCCTGGCGGCTTCATGGTCCTCCGGGGTCGTGGTCTTTAGGATCACCCGACTTGGAAAACGGGTGGCCTGGAAGCTAGCCTGGAGCTTGGCCCTCAGTTCCCTCATAACCTTTATGTGGTTGGGGAACGGGTCCGACACAATTGGCGGGATTCTGGCCGCCTTTTGTGTGCGGGAGCTCTTGGCGTCCGCATGCACTGCAGGGGTGCCGGGAGCAGCACCCTCCGGCTTCGAACCGGAGGACCTCTTGCGCCTTCCCTGCACGGTGACAAAACCTTCGGCGTCTGTGTCGCTCTCCGGTGGGGGAGTTGAGACGCCCTGGAGGGGGGTGATGGTGTTGGAGCTCCCTGGTTTGGGGACTGGAGAGATCGGGACAGCTATCCCTTGGTTAAGAAGGCGGGAGGCCTTCTTCTGTTTCTTTTGTGCCTGGGCCTTGGCCCTCACGAGGTTCACCCGCGGGCCGGAAGAGGATGAGGATGCAGAGGTTCTACTAGTCATCTCGTCAGGACTTACCTGGCGGCTGGTACTTGGCATGTCTGAGTCTGTAGCAGGTGCCATCCGGCTCCCCACAGAGGGTCGAGCGCTGTTACACGCGCCGATTGGGGCGGACCCCGGGTCCCAACCTAAGTCGGGACCCTTGGCTTTGACCTTGTGGGCCTGCAGTTTCGTCTGTCTGTCTGTCGGTCCCAAGTACTGTGATCCTCTGGACTCTGGATTTGCTGCTCGCCGCGTTAGCTCTAGCAAGTCTGCTAGGAGAGGGTTGGCTGGGCTGCTGCTGCATGCCAGTGCAGGAGAAGGCTCTGCTGGCTGGAAGAGGGCAGGCGCTGCGGTGCCTGCAGTTCAATTTATTCTAGTTATACAAGTTTCTAAACACTTTCGTTCCGAAGTACAATAGGTCTTCCCCATTTAAATATAACATGTTATCGAATATTGTTCCCTCTTACTATGGTTCGCATTTGGAATGTATTCCAAATCAAAGTAAATTATCACTTTGTAATTTCTTAAAGCGTTTTAATAAATAACACATACTTATATATGTATACAAAGAAATTACAACTTGAGCGACATCTGTGCCATACTAGGTGTACTTCCCGTTGCATGAGGCTTCTTCTGTGTCGCTGCGATCGCAGCCACTCAGTAAACACGCGGGATATTTGAACAGAACCAGTTTTCCTCGTAGGTCTTATTTTAGTATTAAAATAATATTTTATGTACCGCGTACATACATAGTACGTAGTGTAGGCAGCTCCGTGCTTCCCATCAATTGTATTATATATATATATGGAAATATTGCACAGGAAATAAATGTTTAGGAAGCCAAAAATAAAAAAATTTTCAGCAAAACTCAACTCTGAAATGCCCGTAAATGTCGCTAACATCTAGAGCGACGTGTGAATATCTTCAAGTAAATATCACAGTTTAACAATGCCGGGATTGAATGGAGATATTTTAAGTACAGGTAGCAAACATAAAACTTATTAGGTACAATATCCTGATATACATAACTGAAGAATGCGAAGTCAGAAGTCCATTAAATATAAGGAGCTATAGGGTTAGTGCGCTAGGCTCCAAAACTAGACAATGTTAGAACATCTGCTTATTATAATGCTATTCAAATGTTTTATAATAAAAAAAGAAACTTACCAGACAAAGTACGGTATTTATTGTCATCTATGCGATCTGTCAACGAATGTTTTATACCTAACCGTTAAATTCCGCGATTATTTAATATTTTGGTTTTATATTATCCATAAAAATATTATCTAAGAGCAGGATATTGTGCCAAGTAACATATGATTTGCTATTTTGCCTTAGTTGCTACAAAGATAAAGCGCACAGTTACAAACAAAGACGAATTACGAATTGGTGTGCAAAACCTCATAGTGAAGCATAGTAATCACGTTAGAAACTCACGACGAAATATTAAGTAATTTTTACTCTTTGCAACAACATCAAGGGTGCAAATAACTACACAGTAAAATGAAACGCAGTCTAAATCCCATTGTACTCAGCTCGGGGTTCGATCCTCGGTTCTGTCGTATAGGTCACGGTCATTTACCTTCTCCCGAACTACTCAAGACTAAGATAGCTACACTTTACAGTTCTCCCAAGACCTTGGACACATTTCCTTCAAGCCAAACATAAACGTGTTAAAGGTTAGGTTTTTTTTTCAAGTTACTATTTTATATTACAATTACAGACAACAGCAATGAGCCTTACTACGTTCAATATATAGATATACTTAACTGGATGAACATGGAATATGTCTATCAACAATAAGGAGATATAGTGATTAACATGGTGGCATTCTAATCCAACAAAAATCTTTACATGTCGTCTTTAAAAACACTAAACCTATATTAAAGTTCGTTATTTAAACGGCTATCAAATTTAAAGTTTTGTTGAAAAAGCTTTTTTTAAGGTCCTTGTTCTCTTGTAATCCGGAAATATTTATCTCCTGTCCAATCTGGACATTTACATAAAGCAACTCTTTCTCTACCTGCCATGCATGAACGTGATACAGAAGGTGCTATTTTATTACTAAAATTAGGCCCGAAGAAGAAAACCTGTGTAGCGCAAATATCCGGCATGTCTACCGAGTAGCTGCGACCACAGCTACACAGCGGAACTCTCATGCAACGGGAAGTACACGTAGTATGGTACAGATGTCGGGCAAATTGGAATTGCTTTGTATACTTATATCATTATATCTTATTTATTAAAACGCTTTAAAAATTAAAAACTGGTGTTATACTTTGATAGAAAATATATTCCAAATGTGAAACATAGTAAGCCGGAACCATATTCTAATACAAATTGGATATACATGTGGAAGAGTTACTGCACGCCGGAACGAAAGTATTCAGAAACTTATATAACTGCAAGAAATTGAACTTCTTTGGGCCATGAATCCTTTCAAATGTTGTACCAAATTTTTGATAGCTGCATATGAATTTATTCTCATAATATTATTGCCCCATTTTTGTTACTTATTTTTAGTCCTGTGTAGGATGTGATTAAGATATTAAGTTATACTATTTCAAAGAAATTTTAGACCTTGAGATAGCAATTTAAGTATTAAGGGGCTGCGGTACTAAAAGCCCCAAATCCAAAAATTTCAACCAATCTTGCTGAAATATTTACCACTTAGTTCTAAGCAGTGATGCCAACAGTGGCGGAATTGCGCTACATTTAGCGCTATTTGAGCAATCGGGAGACATAGCGGAGAAATACGAAAAAGTGGGAAAATGTAGCAGTTCACGTCAATATATTTTAAAAACACAAACTTATCCTAAAAGCCAATGTTATGGAAATCTGGTTGAAGAATCTCTCATGTGGATGGTAGCTCATGTTACTATCTATTTATTTATTTACGTCAAACACCAGGCCTGACAATATAAACATATTACTCAATGGGTGTCAAGTTATCAACATGTTTATGCAAGCTACGTTAACCATATGTAGCATACTGCACCATTCGTTCATCATCAGGGCCTCAGGCTTCATTCATTTATATCTTACTTTCAACTTGTCAGGTGAATAGTACGTTTTAGTACGTTGGGTTTATGTGTCATCAATTATATATTAAAGAAAAGTTAACCCAATCGAACAGTACCCTTGTGTTCTGGTGTCAAGTAGGAGAAATACGTTTTGAAGGGAAACTATCTCTTCGCGAATGTTTCAAAATTCGCTAAACTATTACTTGTGTAGCCATGGAAACGTTGATGTGGAAAGATTGTTTTTCATAATGGCTGACATTGAATCTAATAAAAGGAATAAACTCAAGCACTGAGTGACTCCTAAAAGAAATAAAAATGACATTCAAAGAACAGGCAATCGCTGTTTCCCATACACAATAACTGACGAACATGTCAATAAATTTGGAAAATCCGTGTGCCATTTTTCAAGAAGTGCTACAGTGATAATAGAATCTTCTGACAGTTATTAAACCACTTTAGCCCATCTCGGTAGCGTAGATGGTAGTGCGTCTGCCTCACGTTCAAGAGATCCCCAGTTCGAATCTCCGACAGGTTGAGTTACCTGGATAAGGTTTGTTAGCGGTTTTCCCTTATCCTGAAAGACGAATGTCGGGTAACTAAGCTCCATGGACCCCGGACTCATTTGAGTATCATTCCAACCATTTCATTCATCTTCCGATATGACAGCGTTGGAGAACGTAAATTACAAAAAAAGACACTTTAGGTACCCAGTGCAGATCCTCCTCAATTATTTGTAGAGACAGTTATTAATTTTTTAAATGTATTAACACCTTCATTAGACAACAAACAACAACAGGATCATCGTAACGACTATTAATTCATCTTCTTGGTTCTCTGCCACCTCAAAGTGGAAGGTTTGTTGTTATTCTTTATATTTTTGCAGCGGATTGTAACGGAATTTTAATCCACCTGTTGCGAGATTCAATGTTATTTGTTTGGCAACACTACTTCTGATTCATAGTGGACACAGAATTCGGAATTTTCTTTTTGTGTGTTGAATTGTTTTTGAGTAATTTTTTTGTGAAATTCAAAATTTGGGCAAATTTTAATTTGTCTATTTCTATAATATTTAGATGTGTATGAAGACAGTATCGGTCATGTGAATTTCTTATACTGCCTTTAGTTCCAGAGAAAAAGATATGGTATGGAACAAACATATAAAATCCAGAGAATGATCAAACCTTTGAATCTATATATCATTAACTCTAAAAAATATAATGAATATAAAAAGATCATATGACAGAAACCTTTGGTTGCTTTCTAAGAACATATGAGAACATATGTTCTTTCTAAGAACATATAAAGAGAGTGAATCAAAACGGCAGCATGTGGAACATTTTGAATGACAAAAAATGTTGAAAAAACTATAACTGAATAAATCAAATTTTAAATACCAAAATATTTTCCTTCTCGGTTAGGTACCTTGAAACAGATGTGTAATTTGGACCCTCCTGCCCCTTCCTTCTCTATTCTGCAGCAGTTTTCTTCAATTTTAGTTTGCTTCTGGATGGTTTAGAAGTTACCTTCGCAGAAATTTCTGAATGAAGTACGCGAAATTGTTCCTTCCCTCGGCTAGGTTTTAGAGATGCTGGTAAAATCTCAGTGTCCATTATATCTGACTGCAAACTGAGTGAAGCAGAACAACCAAAATTGAATTCGCTGATGACTGCTGTCACAGTAACCTGAAGTTTCTTCTTTGACACAAATACTTCTTTTAGTCATTTGCGCCTTATGATGCTATGTAACCCTTCATTTGTATTTTGTGTCTTACCCAATGTACTTCTCCTTAGAATTTCATGCCATGCCAGTCTTTGGTACACAGGCATTAGTTTTCGTACCACATCAGGCCTCAAGTATGTTCTCATTGTTGTGTTGCTATGTTTAGGTGTTTCTTTACAATTTACTATAGCAGTATAATAAAAACACCAAGATGTGATTCCATCTGGGCAACCGGTATACATTGGATTGCTATCACTTGAACTACAATGGCGTAAAGTGGCATAAATAGTTTGTTTCATTGCAGTTACATCAGGATTTTTTTGTAATAGCATTTCTGTAATATATTTGGAGTCGAGAAGTTATATCTGCAATTACGCTGCCATGTGACTTGGCACCAAGTGTTTCATTTTTCTTCTTCCATTCATCCAAAGTACTCTAGAGGCCTTTACTAATCCTTAGAGGAATGTAATTAATGCGTTCTTCTATTTTGATTTGGTTCAGGTTCTTTCTTCTTTCTACAATAATAATATTCCTGGAGATCACTGACAAGTCCCAAAACCAGAAACATGCAGAATTTCCAATTTCATATGTTCAATTTCGGCTTAATGTAGTTTTATATTAACACATCGAAACCGAATCACAATTACAAAATAGCTGTAAGTTAGACAAACTGTTGTCGAAGTAATTTAAACTGGGAAATACTTAACTCATGTGTAGCTTCACATTCTCTGAATATTTAGAACATGTTCATCACAGTAGTCCTCAAACTTTTAGTTATTTTTACACTGATCTTTAAATGATACTCAAAACAGTAAGATATAATTGATGCTGGACCTGTAGGTAGTAGGCGGATCACCTGCCTGTTGAGCGAGGGATCCCAAGTTCGATACCCGGCTGGGGTTGGGACTTTTCTCCAAACAAGTTGATTACCGATCCTCCCCAAAGTCTGGAAGTATAAATGGGAGTGCGAATGTGGGTGTGATCTAATGATTACAAGTCCAAAGTATCAGCAACTCAACGTATAAAAGTCATTAACATCACGAATAGACGATATGTTCCCAAGGGGAACAATTACTGATGTGACAGCTACTGATGGTTAAATGTGGAGCACAAATGGAAGAAAGAATATTTGATGAGATGCCGCAATAAATTGCTGTATAGGTCAGAAGGAACGGTTCGTTCTACATAAATATTTCTGGAAATCATCACTATACACCACGAAAACAAGAGACATAACCATTAATTTTGCACTTTCATTACTGACATCATATTCCTGGTTGCTTGAGATGATGACCTCTAAAAGTCAGAAAGTACCTCTGCATATAAAACGTCCTTGACACATTATAAGGTACTACATTAATCTTAAGAATCAAACGGTAAGTAAATATGCTAGGAAGGCACATGATTTTAATCTTAGATATTTAGCTACATGCTAACATCGTACTTATTAGAAAGTCTTTGAGAAAATCCATTACTTCCTTCTTGACGCTCATACATTCTCGCAGGCCTTTCAAATCTTCCGAGTTTTAGAAATCGATGAATAATTTATTCAGACTTAATTTTGTTTTGGTTCGATAGCGCTAAAGATGAAATTCAATTCCGGCTTTATAATTTCGTTCTGTTCGTATATTTAGCCAAATGTAATTAATGTCTTGTTCGCATCGTACATTGAGCTCAAATAGGGTACAAATTAGAATCATTATATGCTATTCTTTACAATTATTTATCATATTAGCAACATTAAATGTCTTTCGTATCCGTTTGTTTGTGCTATCCTGCAAAAAGCGTACATGTAACTGACCAGGAATTTTGGGAAGCTTCATGGGGAACCGGAAGTTGTCACCCCACTTGGTACCTCCTGGGTCTGACAAACATTCCACATATTAACATGTCACTCAGTCATATGATAATTTCTGAAATCACTGTACTCAACATCATCTGCAAACTTCTTCTCTCAGATAAAGCTTATAGGAATGTGTACATAGCAACAATTCAGCATTACTATTTTCATGTTGTGGAAAGTATGTATAATAACTAAGACATATTGACATATACTTAGTAATTACAACTTGCCCGTCATCTGGAGTGTGTGACGTGTACTTTGTGTTGTATGAGGTTTCCACTGTGTCGCTGTGATCGCAGCCACTCAGTAAACAGGCGGGATATTTGAGCAGTGAAATGGAAATGTGTAGTGTTTAACGCCCGCTTTTACTACATACGGCACCGCAGGCGATGACACTGATAATACCTATAAATGAGATGAAGATGGAGCAACGGTGGAATAAGATGGCTTGGGAAACCGGAGATTCCGGAGAAAACCCGCCCCAGCTCCGCAAATCTCAATTTATTTTCCATCAAAGCTAAACTTCAGCTTTGCAATGCTTGGGAAAGAAATTTAATAACGAAGACATATTGCTACGTACAGAACAATTATATCATGCACGACATCTACAGCATACTATGTGAACTTCGTGTTGCATATGACTTCCACTGTGTCGCTGTGGTCGCAACCACTCAGTAAGCACGCGGGACACTTTAATTGCACCGGATTTCTTCCTCTCTGTATTATGTGCACACACGAAGTGTGGAGTTACGCTCTATGAGTGTCGAGATTACATATGAAATAAATATTTGGGATCACACATAAATTTAAAAAATAAGAGTGCTTTTTCAGCTAAACTCAAAACTGGAAAGCCGTTTAAACACCAAATTTATATATAGATTCAGTGACTTAAGGAGCGATATGTGAGGATTTTCAAGAAAAAATCACTTTAAAACACTGGCCCCAAAATTAAAATTATTTCAAAATTTTTGCCTTTGTAATATGTTATAAATAACTCTAATTACTTAATGAAAGTAATATATGTTTAAAATATCTGTATGGCAAGAGATGTGTCTGATTTAAACTTGCAGCAAATGTTCACAGAAGTCCATCACATACAGAATGACATATATAACTGGTAGACCGAAAAGATAGACAAAATATTACTACTCATATAGATCTTGTTATAATATATAACCCATGTTTAGTACAATGTACTTTTAGATTTAGTCATTTAAGATTTATACTTTGTTATTTTTCTTAATTTCCCAATAGTTATTCTGTACTAACCTGGGTTATTGTGGCCAAAATGTAATGTTTTAGCCGCTAAACAATCACGGATGCCAAGAGGAATTGTAGGACATGCTTTTAGCAAATATAGTATTTGAGATCTTTTATTTGAATTCAGTTAAGTTTACTAACTATAGAATTCCTACAGAATTATAGTACCGTCAACATATTTAGGACATTATTACACCATATTTACAACCGACTCTAACTTGTTTACAACATAAAAATTACCAAAAACTTTGGTGATACATATCAAATATTTAATAGGCATCAAAGTGAAGACGTGAGTACACAAAACTATACTATACTATTTGCATACCTAGCTAAGTACCTGCCAGTCTGATAGCCCGCTTGGCTGCTTAGATACAAGAAACCTGGAAACGTGTAAATAATGGAACTGCTCTATCGACACTTGATGAATGAATGTATGCAAGGGAAGCCCAGTGAGGGTATTTCAGAAAATATTTAAACTCTAGGTCCTTTCGATGTGTAACGGAAAACTGTCCGCAATAATACTACGTGTTCTAAAAGCCTAAAATTCTCCAAAGAAAATCCCTTTATCTACGATACATGCGATCTAGATTCAAATGTTGCCAAGATTTTGCAGGTTATCATATAATATCTCAGTATTGTGTATCAAAATTGTAAGGATACAGTCTTCCATGTGCGAATGCTCTAAACGTATCATGCATTCTTTACAGAAATGAAACTTAAATGGTTGACATACTTAGTAGGTCAAAATGCTGATATTATGGAGCATACCATATGCAAGTTTACTACCTGCAAGAAACCTAATACCCATGTTAAAGAACTAAGTTATTGATTACACCTTAGGAGAGAATTATAATTATATGTATCATTAACAAGAATATATGAGACAATTTACAGTCTTGCTGCAAGATAAGGACGTTCTGCTGTAAATACTAAACCGAAGCTACACTTCAATACACTATACAGTAAATTCTACGAAACATTACAACAATGCGACACTACTTCATAAAACACAACATGTCTTTGTTCTTTCTGCTATTCTCCCAAACATAGAACACGACATAAGATTACTAAGAACTCATAATTCTCTCTTAAGTTATTCAAGCATGTTAAATTGTAATTTAGTGATACTTTATAATATTAGGTTTAAGTTTTCATGTCGTTTGTGAATTATACATAACAGTTTCTATTACAGTAGCTCCAATATGAACCCAATACGTTTTTGTGCATATTCAGAGGTTCTGCAACTATTGCCCTCTAAAGTTGAAAACATCAAGCCTAGAATCAGTACAATTACTTTTAAGATTCATCACACTGATGGATAACTAATAAAACCTGAGGTTAAAATAATGTAAGATACCAACAGAGGTAGATGAGGAGGGTATTTGCCGGTGAACAGCAATATTTTTTCAAAAATTTATTCCGCCAAACCTTCTGAAGAGCAAACATATAGACCGAGAAACTCTTACATGTCCTAGTAAAAGGGATATAATATATCCTATTATAGTTCTGTAGATATGCAGGTCTCTCAGTTTACTTTCGTAATTACTTCAAAGAAAAACAATTTATAAGTTGAAAACTTAAATCGCTGGAGGTTCAAGAAGCAGTCGTGACGTTGTTTATCGAAACCCCAGCAATGACAAATGACTGTTGGAGGGAAGTTCTATTTGAAAACACTCCATCAAGAAAAGTTCCCATGATGCTCCAAACGATTGCTAATTTTGGCAACGGTTGTTGATCCAAGATTCGATCTTCATACTTATTTATCTTCACTCTAAGCTACACGTGACAAAGAGACAGCGTCTTACATGTGTTCCATCCTGTGAAGCTGCTGTTAATTCCTGTACGGTATGAGAGAACGGGTTGGTTGACACTCTAAGTGTTGTATCTTATCATTCGTGTCATATATTTGGACGGCATGTTGCGGACATCAAAACAATCAAATAACTCCTTATGTACCTATATATCTGAAGGCCAATTATTTCAGAACTGCCATACGAAGTCGGAGGTTATAAATATTGCTCGAAGTGGCATCCACTTAACTCAAGTTTGTCTACTGCAGCGCTGGTAGTTGAGAAAACATCCACTTAGGTTTTATGTTTTAAGTAAAATCAGGAATGACACTAATTTTTAGAGAGAACAGAACATTAGAATAAAACTCCCAAATGTTTCAAAGGAATTGTCGTTTTGCAGCGATATTCCATGTACTGAACATGCTAACTTATCAATTAACTAACCAACGGATGAGCATTTGAATAAGTATAAAAAATAAATGGAACCTTTTGCAGCTATACAATTTGTTGAGTACATTCGTTCCAAATCACAACCCTTCTCTTTCTATTTTCACATTTTTATAGAATATTGCATCAACATGATATGGCTTACCTTCCGTATCTATTTTCCACCAAAAGTAAATATTAGCTTTGCAGTTATCTGGTAAATTTTAATAACTAGGACATATTCATTACAATTAAAACTTGCCCGTCATCTGTAAAAAGCTACGTAGAGTTCGTGTTACGTGAGACTTCCACTGTGTCGCTGAGGTCGCAGTCATTCAGTAAACACGCGGGATATTTCAACAGTACCGATTTCCTACTTCAGGACTATTTTCAGTATTAAAATAAACAGAAGACCTTTTCATTATGAACGACTTCAGTATCGCTGGCAAACTCTAAGTGATAGACAAAACCTTACTACACGTATAACGTAGATCTCGTTGTAGCATACTATTTACGTGTGATTCATTTCACTTTTTAGGATGAACTATTTCAGATTTCCTCTTTGTTATTTTTCTGAATTCCCTAATGATTGTTCTTTTCAAACCAGGGTAACTACAGTAATAAAGGTGCACGGAACTACAACATTAAATAAAATAAAACAGAAAATAACTCGCATAATACAACATGCTTCAGTACAACAACAACAATGATGATGATGATGATGATGATGATGAAGCTGATGAAGATGATGATGAAGATGATGATGAAGATGAAGATGAAGATGATGAATATGATGAAGATGATGAATATGATGAATATGAAGATGATGATGAAGATGATGATGAAGATGATGAAGATGAAGATGATGATGAAGATGATGATGATGATGATGAAGAAGATGAAGATGAAGAAGATGAAGAAGATGAAGAAGATGAAGATGCAGGTGAAGATGAAGATGCAGGTGAAGGTGAAGTTGAAGTTGAAGTTGAAGTTGAAGGTGAAGGTGAAGGTGAAGGTGAAGGTGAAGATGAAGGTGAAGGCGAAGGCGAAGGCGAAGATGATTACTATTACTATTATTATAATAATTAATAATTATAATAATAATTGTTATAATAATAATTGTTATAATAATTATTATAATAGTAATTGTTATAATAATAATTATTATAATAATAATTAAAATAATTATTAATTATTATTATAATAATTATTTTAATTATTAATTATTAATTATTATTATTATTATTATTATTATTATTATTATTATTATTATTATTATTATTATTATTATTATTATTATTATTATTATTATTATTATTATTATTATTATTATTATTATTATTATTATTATTATTATTATTATTATTATTATTATTATTATTATTATTATTATTATTATTATTATTATTATTATTATAATCAAGAACAATCTGGTAGTTTGGACAGTAGTAAGGACATATCAGATAGATAGATAGGAAGGAAACGCAACGAAATGTATACTGTGTTAAATAAAATAAATAAATACAAGATCAGAATTCGAGGTGCATAGCAATTCAACTAAGCACCACCAATGACAAAATAATTTCTGAATATTCAAATCGTGTGTTTAACAAATACTGCTGATGAAGTTAGCGGCCCACTTACACCGAGTCTGCCTTAGAAATCTTTCGTTTTAAACTTTACCATTCAATACAAATATATAAGCCTTAATCAGGGAACAGAAGATTGAATCAAGAGAGATCTTTTGTTTCTACTACACCCAGGAGGAACGAATGAAGTGAAGGATCCATAAATTTACAGTTTTCAGGCAGCCCGCCGACAGAGATACGTTGCGACTGAAAACTTGATAATCTGGTTTCACCACCGAGTTGCTCAGAAAAGGCTTTCGTCAGAGGGATCAGGTTTATATAACATTTTAATTTACGACACATTGCACTAGAAGATTTGGTAGACTGATTTAAGTCTACTCCTTGTACCCCATGCTATATGTTTTACTGCATAAACCGGGCTTCTGTGGATATTTGGGAGTAATAATACGAATATATGAGTGGAATTTTTACATTTCAGGTATAAACAATGAAACACACCGTACTTTTGTTTTGAACATATTCAAACTTGTCTATTTAATTTGTATTTTCTTCACAAAACATTTAAATATACGTAACATTTGTACAGCTCGGATTAGAACAAGAAGGGCCTCTACGGTGACCAGGATTCGCACCTGTGTTATTGCGGTCACAATCACTGTCCTAATTAGTAGATGATCAGGGCTATCGAGAGGAACTGTGGAATCTGTTTATCAATTGTACACATTTGACAGCTCTGGGGTATAGCGATATTCTGTAACAAATTGGAAGAAAGTTGGAACAATTAATGCATATACAAGCAGGAAGAGCACGGCTAGTTATTGATGTGGGGTTCGATGCTCACATCTGTTTACGTCTTGGCTTTATCTTCTCCCTGAAGTACAGCTGACAAAGAGGCTGCATCTTAAATGTGTCCGATGTTGTGAAGCTCCCAGTAATTCCTTAACGGTATGAGAGGACGTGTTAGATGCCATTATACGAGGGCTGTTTTTTTTTTCAAACTCCGATCGCTCCATGCCTACGCTACGCGGGCAGCAGAAAGCGGGTATGCGCTGTCGGCGACTGCGCAGCTCTCGCACTACACACTCCGCCATTGTTGACATTCAGTCGTCAGTCGGCGTTGTGCTACAGCCACGTAAACATGGCCGCCATTATTGATGCTCCCGCCAAGTGCGAATTGCGAAGTGTAATTCGTTTTCTACAAGCTGAAGGCCATGGTGCTGCAGAAATCCATCGGAGGATGAGTCGTGTGTATGGCGAAAACTTCATGAGTGATGTTGTTGTTCGTGAATGGTGTCGAAAGTTTTAAGATGGTCGTAATGATGTGCATGATGAAGGGGGTCAAGGACGCAAATCTGTCGTTTCAGATGACCTTGTTCAACGAGTTGACAGAATGGTTAAAGAAAACCGCAGATTCACCATCACTGCTTTGTCTATGGAGTTTCCAGAAGTTTCAAGTTTCGATTTCAAACCAATGAGGACCTTCAAACGAACGTCAAGGACTACTTGAATTAACTGGCGGCAACTTTCTTTGAAGAGGGAATTGAAAAGCTTGTCCACAGATATGACAAATGCCTCAATCTCTTCGGTGATTATGTCGAAAAGTAAACATAAGTGTACTATTCTTTTGGTAATAAAATTATTGTTTTATATGAACTTGTGTTTTATTTATAGCCTATCGGAGGTTGAAAAAAACGGCCCTCGTATATAGCGTCATTGTGTGAATAAAAAGACAAACCAAAGTAAAATCCTACACACAAAAGTAAACGAGTGTACTTCATTGTTGATCACCAATTGTTTCAAAGAAGCTAGCCACCAATGGCAAACAAAATGCAGTCGATGAGCGCAAGCGCGGGGGAGCCTACTCGCCAACCAAGGATCAGGTAACCACCCCTCCCTTCCTGCATACGCTAGAGCGCAAAACACACCAAATGCGCGTATTTTAATGCTGTTTTGATTTTCAAAGTTAACAGAAAATAATTATCTCCGACATGACCTTGTAATCGATCAAGATATAGGTAGAATCATAGTTTTGATTTGTTATGAGTAGGTAATATTGAACATTCTCCTACTGACTCGTGTTTTCCAGGTAAACCACTAGGAGTTCTCATAAACACATGAGACAACTACCTTAATGGCAACTTACTATGCTGTAAGTACTTTAAGACCCGGGTTTTATATGTAGTTCGGACCACTATTAGGTACAATTAATGGAAATTAATTGTTCTTTCACACTAGCCATGTGTAGGACGCGCTATGAAATGGAGAATTTAATGTCATGTTGGCACGTTGGCCAATTAGCACAGTGGTTTAGAGTGACTGGACGGAGACCAGAAGATCCGTGGTTCAAATCCCGGCAATGGCATTGAATTTTTCAGTCTGGCTCTACGCTTACATTGTGCATCCTACACACGCTATGGTGAAAGAACAATTAATTTCCAATGTTTAGGATTACTCACTTAAGTTCTAGAATATAAGTGAGTAATATTACCCACTCATAAAACATAAAAACTGTGTATCATTTTTAACATTTGTGGTTGTTAAAATAAGAAAAACAGTTTCTTTAAACACTGAGGAGCTAAGCAGTTATTCCGTAGAAAATGCAAAGAGTGAATGTAACAGTGAATGCGAAGGCGAGTGAAACAGATGAACAGTGCAGCTCGCGCGATGGTGGAGAATCAACCTGTAATAAGTGTGGAGGGGGAAAGCTAGAGTTGGTAAGCCACGCCTCGAACTGCACTTTGTTTGCGGTCTAGTTACAAGTTTAAATGTTAAACTAAGTTAAAACAGTAACAATAGATTGTCGGATAATCTATCGTCCTGTAGCGCT
The DNA here is from genome assembly GCA_030765055.1 of Mantis religiosa. Classification (NCBI taxonomy): domain Eukaryota; kingdom Metazoa; phylum Arthropoda; class Insecta; order Mantodea; family Mantidae; genus Mantis; species Mantis religiosa. Next base: position 166,853,839 of record CM060953.1, read on the forward strand.
CCAAATTGTTAAGTGTTCGAAAACTGTGCTGTCTTAGTGTACTAATATATAATGTCCTTGATAAAGGACGGCGTCTTGGCCGTTGGATGAATCTATCAAGGAAGGTAAGAGAGAGCACCCACAACGGAACAGAACATTCTTAAATTGTCCTTTCGGTCCTTTGTGGTTCTAACGTGAACGGAAGGAAGTAGGAGAGAGACTGATAGGGCGATCAGATTCCAATAACAACAAATGCAAGCAAAGACTTGGTCTCCGATGTTTTAAGTTTGCACTCATCCGAGCTCACTCAACACTACCCGCGTGGGACTAAACCTTTCGGGGCTCCCAGGACAAAACCCACGGCATCCAAATACATGTCACACACTTTACCGAAGACGTACATCGCTTGGATTCTACCTCGTAATTCACTCCGTGTTGATTAATACAAATATTTACAAATAACCCGAAGATTTATTGACACATTTTCTATTGGCACAGTATGATTTTCTTGTAAGTAATCAATAAATGTCCTGTTAATGTATTGCTGCAGCAACTTCTACAATCTTATAGATCGTTTTTATTCATTCTCTTATCGTAATTCTATGAAGATATATTGCGTCTGTAGATCACACAATATTAATAAGAACATATAAATGTCTCGTAAGTTTAGTAGGCCGATTTAATTCTATTTTAGTACTATTTAACGTTATTTGTTCCAACCATTGGCATCGTTTCCGAATTCTACATCACATTTACAATTACAGTAGTCCCAAACTGAACACAATACATTTTTCTGCATGTTCAAATTTCTACAGTTACTGCTCTCTAACAGTGAAAGCTACAATCCTTGAATCAGTATTATTGCCTTCAAAATAATACGACACACATGTACCATATATCAAACAGTAAAATTAAAATCGTGTAAGTCACCTACAGAAATATAGGCAAACAGTAGCAATTTTCAAAGATAAATACCATCTGAACATTAAGCATTGTTTCCTTTGGATAAAGAGAGTGTAAAATACTATTTTTGTTTTCTAGATATTCAAATATTCATAATATGAAAACTTGAGGTGCTAGAAGCTGAATAAACGTTTCTTGTGTAACCTTGCCTTAAGGAAAGTCAGCAATTCCAGTATTTGTTAGAGAGAACATCTATTACACAACAGTCTGTTCTTATTTAATAGCCTATCCCATTCATTAAACAGGTCACTTTGGCATTAAGAATCAAAATATAAAGAAAAGAACTTGAATTTGTTAGACTAATACAAGTTTTTGCAGACCTTTTCTCTGACACACAGTAGTTATTGTCGCTCTACATCGATTATTGTATAAAATATAGGTCGATCCTACTATCGCTCAAATTTGCGACACGCTAGGCACAAAAAGCAAATAGTACCATTGTAATTCTGTAGATAGTAAGTTTAATAACTAAGACATATTGATGTATACAAAACAATTAAAGCTTGCGCGCCATCTATAGCGTAAAACGTGTACTTCGTGTTACATGATACTTCCACTGTGTGCTCTGCTCGCAGTCATTCAGTAAACACGCGGGACATTTGAACTACATGATTGCACTGGTTTTCTTCTTCGAGAAACAATTTAGCGTTAAAATAATTCTTTCTGTACCACGTACATATATAATATGTGGAAGAAGATTTGCATTCTAGCAATGACAAGATTCTGGGATCACCTGAATCTAGAAACCACATTTTTAGCGAAACTTAAAGCTGGAAATCCTATAAATACCAAACTAGCTTACTGGTTCTGCATCTTCAAGGGTGACAAGTGTTGAATTTTAAGAATATATTTAAAAAAGTCGCCCCACAAATGAAAAGCTTCTCAAAATCTTTGCCTTCGTCAATTGTCATAAACAACTCTATCGATTTTAATTAAAGTACTATATGCCTAAAATGCATATATGACAAAAGAAATGTGTCTCTCAAATGTGCAGAAAACGTCGTGAGAAATCCTTTTCGTTATAAACGACTTCTGTATGACAACATAACTGTAAGTGCTAGGGAAAATGTTACTACACATATAATGTAGATTTTGTTGTAACATACAATTTATGTCTGATGAGAGCGAAAACTTTCGCATTTACTCTGTTATTCTTCTGTATTTCCCAAAAGGTATACTTTTTTTAATCTGACTTATTGCGCCCACGAACAATGTCTTATCTACTAGACGAACACAGCTAATGAGAGAAGTTATGAGAGATGCTTTCGGTGAATGAATAAACTTCAATTTTTATATAAGTTTAAAAAAATGTACTGTAAAGAGTTTAAAATAGGTTAGTGTTATGAATATATGTGTGAAATTTAAGTCCATTACGTGCCTTATGATTGTGTATTTCAACATATCTGTCATAATTTGTGTTATTTGCCTTGCTATCAGTAATAATTACTGTTTCATATATATATACTTGGTGGGATCCAGAAATTGAAATTCCTGAAATGGTTTCTGCAGCCTTCTGATTTTGGAATATAATACATAATTATTAGTCTTCTTTCGTTCCTTAAATACTATCTTATAGCACTTACCCACAGTGTTACAATGTATAACAGTAGATGTTAGAAATAAGCAAATTAGCACGTTCTCAGTGATTGACGGTTACCGAAGCTCTCAGCTGATAGAGATGAAAGCAAACTCGGCTCAGATTCACTGCTAACCTATCAAAATGTTTGTCCCAGCTTATATTTTTGTACCTATAAACATAGCAATAATAGTGGCAATGTCTGTATAAATAAGTTGTGATTTGTGATTGTACACATTGTATTGGTGCTACCGAGCATAAACTGTACCTTGTGTAAGTTTATGCTAATCTTGATACAGTAAACAATTTTAAGTAATAGATTCTAAATATTGTGTAATAATCTCCCAAATATTTTGACGGTTCTATAGTTCTGTAAGAATTCTCTGACTAATAAACTGAATTTAATTAAAATAAGAATTCTCAAATATTGTGATTTTATGGGCTCGTGAAATGAAAAGTCCAATTACACAAACTCAACAATGTTCTTTATTTCCACCAACTTACAGTTGAACACTTGCCGATTACTCAGAATTACGTAATGCACACAATTACAATTCACCAGTTCGTCCGCTGCAGTTCCCTGTGCGCTCACAATTAGGTAAATTCTTCCGTTGCACGCACACAGTCTTCTCGTCCGTTCACTAACACGGCGCTACTTCGCTGCTTGCCCTGCACTGATTCTCCTCCAACCCGACGTGTTGCTTATATAGGGCACACGGCCGATCTAGAATGTTCTGGATTAGATGAAATATTCCGTAAGTTCGTGCACTCAGGTGGAGCGAAAAGAGACGACAGAGTGATGTTTTTCCAGCCAACCCTCGTTACCGCTATAAGACAAATGACTGGGCGTGCCGAACGCCTACCGTCTCCTGCTGCTGCCGGTCGGTTCTATAGGCAGTTCCGACGTTCGGGTGACAATATTCATATTTGCTGAAAGCAGTTGCTGCAGTTCCTCTCGATAGTCGTGAGTCGTCTAGCACTTAGGACATTATGTTGTGGCCGCAGTAACCCAGGTTAGAAAAGTATAACTACTGGGAAATTCAGAAAATTAATCAAGTGGAAATCATAAATGAGTCACTCTAAAAAATAAAATGTCTTATACATGTTACACTGCAATAAGGTCTACGTTATACGACTAATAAGATTTTGTATATCTCTTAGCTTTACCACTTATATAGATGTCTTTAAGAATGAAAAGATCTTCTGTGGACATCCGCTGCAAATTTGGGTTATGCATTTCATTTGTTATACGTATATTTTAAACATAGAGTACTTGTTTAAATCATAAGGTCTATTCTTTTAACAAATAACAGAGTAACAATTTTTAACAATTTTAAAGGTCAGTATGTTATTGTTATATATTGTGACTTTGTGTTATCCCACTTCTTGACACCAGTGTGACTTTGTGGGTTCGTGAAATAAAAAGTCCAATTATACCACTCAACAATGTTCTTTATTTCCACCGACTTACTGTTTAACACTTGCCAATTACACAAAATTACTTGCTGCACACAATTACAATTTACCCGTTCGTCCGTTACAATTTCCTTGTACTCGCGATTACATAAACTCCGATACTCATACCAGTTACGTACAGCCTTCCGTTCCACAATCCTTTCGTTCATTAACACGTCACTGACTAACTCTTACACCAAGAACTGCGACTGTCTTCTCGCTCACACTCACTAACCAACTGATTGACCAACACAACCAACAACTGAACGACTACACCAAAACCAACTCAACAACTCACTCACTCTGTCTGTCTGTAACCCTCTTTATAGGAATATCGCCGGTTTCTGGTGTTTACAAGATTGTTCTGGTAAACGAAAGATCGAGAAACAGGTAGAAGGAAAACAGACGACCAGTCACGTTTTCCCCTAACCACAAGCCTGTCACCACTACAAGACAAACGAGGAGAAGGTGTGGCTAACGCGGTCCTCCCCCCTGCCTTCCGTTCGCAGCTGGTACAGGGTGCTCCCGTTACACTGCTCCCTCCTCAAAGCTGTTCGCCCTCGAACAGCCCCATCGTAGCGTGCGAGGCGGTCCAGGTGTACCACCAGCATCTGCCCGGAGTCTGAGCCAGAAGTAGCGCTGCCGTAGTTTGTGAATCATTCGGTTCGCTCCCAGGTGTCCTCCTGAAGTACCGGCGTGCACTTCCTCCAAGATTTCCGGGACCTTACTCCGGGGAAGTACCAACTGTCCTCTCTGCGCCTTCCCATCGGGTGACTCCCATACCCGGAACAGCACGCCCTCTCTCGTCTTCAACGAGTCCCATTTTGCCCAGTGCGACTTGTAGGTGGCGCTCCTCGGTGCGATGTCCTCCCAGGTTGGTCTCGTCCCTGCGTCCACTTCCCTCAAGAGTGGCCCCAAGTCTGCGTCCGCCAGCTGCTCCCTCCTCAGGCCTGCGCTATCCCAGCCTTCAGCAGGCACTGCCGCAACTACTCGGACTGCTGCGGCACGCTCCTCCTCTTCCACTCTTGTGCGCTCGTGGCCGTCCTGGATCTGCGATAGGACACCTCCAATGCAATGGTCGCTGGCGTCGGTGTCCACAATGAAGGCGCCACCCGGTTGTGGGAAACCCAAAATTGAAGCACTGCACAGGGTCCCCTTCGGGTGCTGGAAAGCGTCTTCGGCGTCCTCCGTCCACACATAAGGCCGGTTTTCCTCCGTCAGGCGGGTGAGGGGTTTTGCGATGTTGTCGGCCTTTTCCTCTAAATCATTAAGGCGGTCGTCTACTTGACCCTTCCGCTCGCCCAGCTCCGTCACGTCATCCCTCACGCCGGCCAACTGTTCTTCAAACTTGGCGGCGAGAGCCTCGTTCGCCACCTTCATTTCGGTAGCCGGACCGTCATTCGCTGCTCTCATTTCCGTGGTTAACTCGGCCTTCACTTGTTCCATCTTCTCGGCGATGTTGTTTGCCGTCTTCATTTGTTTCAACTCTGCGGCGATGTTCTCCCTAGCCGTCCTGATTAGTTTCAGTTCCGCGGCCAGGTTATTTCTAGTCTCCAGCGTCTCTGTTAATTCGGCCCGCATTTCTTCCATCTTCCTGATGATGTTGTCTTTAGCCGTCTTCATTTCTTTCAGTTCCGCTAAAATCTTTTCTAATGCTGCCTCCATCGTTGTAATGTTCGGTGATGTTATGTTCCCGCTTCCTGACACCAGTGTGACTTTGTGTTATCCCACTTCTTGACACCAGTGTGACTTTGTGGGTTCGTGAAATAAAAAGTCCAATTATACCACTCAACAATGTTCTTTATTTCCACCGACTTACAGTTTAACACTTGCCAATTACACAAAATTACTTGCTGCACACAATTACAATTTACCCGTTCGTCCGTTACAATTTCCTTGTACTCGCGATTACATAAACTCCGATACTCATACCAGTTACGTACAGCCTTCCGTTCCACAATCCTTTCGTTCATTAACACGTCACTGACTAACTCTTACACCAAGAACTGCGACTGTCTTCTCGCTCACACTCACTAACCAACTGATTGACCAACACAACCAACAACTGAACGACTACACCAAAACCAACTCAACAACTCACTCACTCTGTCTGTCTGTAACCCTCTTTATAGGAATATCGCCGGTTTCTGGTGTTTACAAGATTGTTCTGGTAAACGAAAGATCGAGAAACAGGTAGAAGGAAAACAGACGACCAGTCATGTTTTCCCCTAACCACAAGCCTGTCACCACTACAAGACAAACGAGGAGAAGGTGTGGCTAACGCGGTCCTCCCCCCTGCCTTCCGTTCGCAGCTGGTACAGGGTGCTCCCGTTACAATATTCTCGAAAATCTTCACGTGTCGTCTTTAAAGACTCTGAACTTATATATAAGTTTGTAATGTAAACGTCTTTCCAACTTAAAGGTTTGTAGAAAACACTTTCTTGAAATTGTTTATTCATTTGAGATCCGAAAATATTTATTTCCTTTGCAATCTCGACATTGAGTGAAAGCAACTCCTTCACCTGCCATGTGTGTACGCAGTACAGAAAGTACTATTTTAATTCTAAAATTAAGCCCGAAGAAGAAAACCGGTGTAGCCAAATATCCGGCATGTTTAACGAGTAGCTGCGATCACAGCGACACAGTGGAAGTCTCATGCAACGGAAGTACAAGTAGTATGGTACAGATGACGCGCAAGTTGGATATATTTTGTAAGAATATATCAGCATATCTTATTTATTAAATCGATTTAAAATTTACTAAACTGGTGTTTTGCTTTGATGGAGACTATGTCCTAAATGTGACACACAGTAAGGTGGAACCATAATCCAATAAAAATTGGATATAAATGGGGAGGAGCTTTTGTACTGCAGAGCGAAAGAATATAGATACTTATATAACTGGAATAAATTGTACTTCTTTGGTGCATATATTCCTTAAAATTTTTCTACGTTTTCCGTCATTGCTGTATAAGAAGCGATTGGATAATATTATTGGCGCATTTTGTACCTTATTTGAGCACAGTGTACGATGAGATTAGGATACTAAGTTGGAAGAACGAATAAAATGTTCATCAATTTGTAAGATTGAAAGTTTTGAAAAGCCTGCGAGGGCCTATGAGAAGCAAGATGCAAGGGAACAGATTTTCAGAAAGACCTATTGCTAAAGAAGAGTTAGCATCTAGGAAAATGCCAAAAATTAATAGCATAACATAAATTGAATTGCAGTTTCGTACATACTCATTTATAACTAAGTTCTTTCGTTCAGTATAAGACGTTATAATTTAGGAATTTTGACTTTGTGGATTCGTAAAATTGAAAGTCCTGGTTTAAAGTATAAAAATTGCTATTTATTTCCGTAGAAACACACATTTTCAACCTTTATGGTAGCAGAATTACGTCACATACACACACAACTTGCAAGGTCATTGACCAAAAGTGTTCACTTTTAGACCTGTTCACTCACACGCGTCCACTTACGAATGTCCTATTGAGCTCGCTCGCTCGCTCGCAGATACTGGTAGGCTTGTGTTAGCCTTGAGGAGCTACGACTTCTTTACTTATAGCTCTCTCACTGTCCGGAATGTCCTCAAACAATCAAGATGGCGCTAGAAGAAAGACGAACTCTCCAGTAAACCAACTACTTCCGTGCCTGTTTCGGCGAGCTTTTATCTCCGCATTGCTCTGCCCGTCTTTTTGAACTCGTTCCTAGCGCCACCTTGTCTCAACAATGCGTACGCGACAGTAGCAAACATGATTTATATGTAAAAGCATTAGTTTCATGAACCTTGTGACTTAATTATTATGTGAATAACGATGTTTTTGTGCCTGTTTTTATCGGTCATCATCTCAAACTACCAGGAATGCGAAGGCAGAAATCGAAAGTGTAGAATTAGTGGAAATTGTGTATATTTCTGGTTTTTGGATCTGCAGTGATCTCCAGGAACATTGATAATGTAGAAAGAAGTTTTCTTTCTCACCTACAATTTACGTACACCAGAAGATCATTTTGTGACGGTTAAGAATTTATTTTGAATTGTTCTGGAAAAAGTAATTTGTAGAAAATAGGAAATGTGAAGTTTCGTAGGCCACTCAAATTAAACGTTCCATAATATTGTTGTTATTGGGAATTACAATAATGTAATTACGTAATGTGGAGACGTGGACCAATAAAAGAGAAGTAATTTAGTTGTTCTTGAAACATCGTGTGCAGAGAATCCAGAATAATCAGAGAGCTTGGCGTCACTTTGCAAACGACGGTCTTGATAGTAAGACGTGTTTTTTTGGTGTCATTCTGCGATCGTCAAGAAAAATGTGTAGTTGTGAATACATCTGCGTGCGACAGCAATATGCAACAAAATGCAACAACAATTGTTTGTGGAATGACAGCTTCTAACTTATTTAAAATTGTAGCAGAATTTACTAAATGTTTTGTGAAATAAATCCCACAATATTTAAAAGAGAAGAATTGCTGTTTATTTTCCAACAATTCCAGTATCAGATATCTTTACTCCGATACTGCGAACAGAGGTAAGGCTCATTGCTTTAGAACTCCGAGGCATCCACAAGATTTCTACTAAAACGTCACCAAAGGTGAGAAAATAATCAGCAGCTTCAATCATCTCGTCTTTTCCAATCGAATCCTATTGAAATTTATATATGGTAAAAACAGCAGCGGACGTAGAGTAGATCCTTTTGGAGCCCCTGATACTACAGGTACTTTTTCTGATAGCTATTTTTTGATTTCTTTTTGACCTTTTTAAAAATTAATCGATTTCAATTACCTGTTCTCTCTGATCCAGTTATGCGTTAAACCTATTGCAATACACCCCCTAACACCTTACATATATGTGCAGCTTATTTAGCAAAATATCATGACCCACCATGTCAAAAGTTTTGCTTAGATGCAGAAAGCCCCATCCCAAATTCTCTTTGGTCCAGCATGTCATAAGTATTTCTAACAAAATCTATTATTGCCGAACTAGTAGATTTCCTTCTTCGGAATCCATGTTGAATATTATTAATCTAATTAAATGTGTAAAGGAATGCTATAAGCCTCTTGAAAATTCCCTTTTCTTATTTTTTACGAAAAGCTGAAAGCAAACCTACTGGTCTATAAATGTTATTGTTTTTCTCACCTCCTTTCTTGAATATTGGTTTTATTTTTTCCGGTTCGTATTACGCAGCTCTCTGTGTCTGGTAAAGGATTTGGTATCGACATGTATAGTGATTGTCTTCTGTCCCATACAACACTTATGCACTGAGTTGTCCACCGGTCCTCTATAAACTGTTGTGCAAATCATACATTAGAGGACACTCAATAAAGACATGGGTCACATATGTCGCTTAGCACGTTGCATAAATTCAAGGACAAATAGGGACATGTGACTCGCCAGGTATGCTAACCAGAATAACGACTAATAACCTGTCATATCCAAGCATCTCCCTCAAAGATTTTAATTTAAGCCCGCCATATTAAATGTAAACAGAGAAACTGCCAATTATAAAAAAATTCTGCACAAACCAAAGGGAGTTGAATTCTATACAAAACCGCCGCCACTTTTTGGTATTACTGAAAGTTCACATACTTGGGATTGACACACCAAGGGAAGTAATACACAAGGCAAACACAGTGTATTTTACTTTCAAAAAGAGATGCTGCCATGCGACATTACAAATATATCCTTATAAACAGCTCATGCATTTTAGGTTACGTAATATAGGAAAAGTGCTGTCGCTTTACTGCACATTTGTATAAATTTTTGTACACATGTTAGAACAAAAAAGCATAAGAACTGCAGATTTGTGATAACATGTAAACAGATATGTCTATGAAGATAATAACAATTAAGAAGTTCTGTGTTTTATGACAGCTAATTATATCCACTAAATTAACCCCAGCCGAAAACAAAACATTTACAATGTTTAAATTCTCTTCACGGGAGGATAACTACACCATGCATGTACAAAGCTAATAACAGAACAATACACATAATGAAATTAATAGTGTTTAATTTTGGCTTAATGTTGTTTTATATAAACACTGTGAAATAAAATGAAAATTAAAATTTGCTGTAATTTAGGAAAGCTGTTTTTAAAGTAATAAAAACTGGAAACTGCTTGCCTTACATGGACTGTTATATAAGACTCAAATATTTTAAATTTAACACTATTAACATAAAACCAACTAATACAGTTAATCAGCTGTCTAAACTAACTTCAGTTTACCTGAAAATTTAGAACATGTTAGTCATAATAGTTCTCAAAATTGTTGTTAATTTTCCAGTGATGTTGAAATGAAAGTCAAACTTTAAGAAATATCCGATGATATGCAATAAAGTGCTGTATAGGTGAGAAACAAAACTTCTTTCTACATTAACAACGTCCTTAGAGATCACTGCGCATCTCAAAACAAAAAAATACATGATTTCCACTAATTCTTCACTTTAGATTTCTGTCTTTGTATTCCTGGTAGCTCTAGATGATGACCGTTAAAAGCAAGCAAAATAAAACTCGTTATTGAATAAAGTAACAAGGTTAATGAAGCTAATGCTTTTCCATATAAAATATCTTTTATACCTACGTCACAAAGTACTATATTGATCTAAATAATTTAATTTTAAACGAATATGTATGAAGGTACAATTCAGTTTGGCATGGTATGCCCCACAGGTCTTTAAATTCCTCCGAATTTTACAAATTAATAAACTTTTTAAGCACGCTTGATTTCGTTTCCATACTGTAAAAGCTTAAATTGCTACTTGCAGCTTTAAAGTTTCATTCAAATGTTACAGACTAGCCAACCTGGTATCTTAATGACATCAGACAATGTTTATGGAAATTGAATTGTAAGGAATATATGGAGGACAAGAGACACAGACACGCTGTGGGGTCGTTGAAGGGTTATCCTCCTCCGCGAAGGAGGGCCCTTTGACTCTTGCCATACCGGGACTAGGTCCCTTACTGGCATGGTGATGGGTATTTAAAAGGGATGGTGATTAGATGGTGGCGATTAAAGTTGAGATAGGTGTAAGATTAGGGATGTTTGATTAATGGGAAAATGACTTGAAGTTATTGATTTCCAAGGATAAGACTGGGACGCTTGTATCTTTCTCCTGGATCAAGATCATATTCCCCGAGACCTCGGATAAGGTTATTGAAGCTGGAAGGTAATTTTGCATAGAAGGCATGGGATAGTTGTAATATGTAGTCAAAAAGTTTTGGGAAGGAAAGATCAGAATGGATATTTTCGTTTGGGATGTACCAATCGGCAGCAACTGCTGACCGAAGGTAGCGGTTTTGGAGAATCTGCAGTTTGTACAGATGGGATTTGGCCGCTGCACCCCAGACTTGGCAAGCGTAAGTGATTGCAGGTCTGAGTACCTGCTTAAATAGCAAAAGCTTGTTGCTAAGCGTCATAACTGATTTTTTGTCGTACAGAGGATAGAGCATGGCCATCCTTCTGTTTACTCTGTTTGCCACGGTTGTTATGTGCTCCTTCCATGTCAGATGCATGTCCAAAACTACACCTAGGTAGCTGGCATGTGTGGACCAAGGAATGTCCGCTCCTGCTAACTGCAGATTTTCAACGTCCTGGAGGGGTCTTCTAGTGAAGGTGACGGCTTGTGATTTGGTGGCGTTTAGTTTCAACCGCCAGGTGGCGAACCAGACGTGTAGCATGTTTGCGAAGATTTGAGCTCGCTGCACTGCAATTTCATGGCGCTTAGATGCTACTGTGATGGCTGTATCATCAGCAAATAAGTATAGGTTGCAGCCCCTTAGGGTTGGAAGGGTGTTTATGTAAGTGAGGAAGAGCAGAGGACCAAGGACACTACCTTGAGGTACCCCTGCATTTATGAAGTAGGTGTGAGACAGGATGTTGTCTTTTGATACAACGAAGGTGCGGTTTTTGAGATAATGATGAAGTGTGTGAATAAGTTATGACGGGATATTGTAATGTATAAGGCGATGGAGAAGACCTTCATGCCACACAGTGTCGAAGGCTTTGGATATGTCTAGGAAAAGGGCTACAACATAGTGACGGTTGTTAAAACCTCTGACCACCTCATCCACGATGCGCAAAAGTTGATGCGTGGTGGAGTGTTGCCGTCGAAAACCAAATTGTTCAGGACGCAGGACATTATGTTGGTCTAGCAAGTTTTCAAGGCGTAGTTGGAGTACCTTTTCATAGAGCTTGCTTATCGTAGGAAGGAGACTGATGGGTCTATGACTGCTTACTTGTTGGTCTTTGCCAGGCTTCGGGAGGGTGATGATCTTAGCATGCCGCCAAGCTACCGGGAAGTAGGCTAATACTAGTAGGCTGTTAAATAGGTGCACTAGTAGTAAGATCCACGAGTGAGGTAGGGCTTTGAAGGCAGCGTAGGGTACGTTGTCGACACCTGCTGCTTTGTATGGACGCACAGAGTTGATTATATTCCTCACTTCAGCTTCACTTGTTGGCTTCACATCATCTAATATGTGTGGTGTGCTGAGATACTGCCTTACAGACGCTGTAATTTCATCTGAAATCTCTTGATCGACAGATTCTGCAGGGTGGAATGAGGAGGCAAGATGTTCTGCCATGATTTCCACTTTATCTCTTACTGATGTAGCAACTCTCCTGCCATCAGTAAGAGGCGGATCAGATTTAGGGATCCCGAGAAGTGCCTTTGACATTCTCCATAAAGATCTGTCTTCTACATCAAGAGAACACAAACGCCTCTCCCATTCAGCGTTACTGTGTTCCAGTAATTCTAGTTTTACTAGATTTTGCAACTGGTTCCATTCACGTTTGTGAGTTGGGTTGCGCGTAAGCTGAAAGCGTCGTCTTGCCTTGTTTTTATCAGCAATAAGACGCCTTAGTTCATATGGGAGAGGTTTCCTGTAACTAAATGTAGTGCGCAGTGGTGGAGTGGCTTGGTCCATGATATCTGTCATTGTGGTTGTGATGTTGGTGGCCAGTTGTTCAGCTACTTCATAGGTGTTACAGGGTAGAACCTCAGCAGGCTGCAAGGCCATTAGTTCCGTGTACTTACTCCAGTTGGTGTGTCTTGGATTAATTGAGATAGGGGGGGCCTTAGGAGTAGCCCGACCCTGATAGAGGAACAGGAGAGGGTAATGATCTGAAGAGAGTTCAGGGATTGACATGACTTTGGGGAGGCCGCGGATGTTTTGCAGTAATGCGAAGTCCAGCCAGTCTGGCGGACGGCGATCCCCATAGGATATGGTGGGTGATGAGGGAGCAAGTACAGCAAGATTGTGCTTTTCAATGTAGTACTCGATTGCAGAACCCCTGTGATTACGGATGGTAGAGTTCCACAGGGGGCTCTTGGCATTGTAGTCACCCAAGGCTATGGTAGGTGAGCCTGCAGAGAAGATGGTGTCCAGTTCCTTTACATTAAAAGGTCTGCCAGGTGGAATGTAGATGGAAAACAAGTTGAGGGGGCCTTTGTTTGTGGCCACTTGTATTCCAGTAGCTTCCAGAAGATTGGAAGGTGGCAAGTGTAGCCTGTGGTGTTGGATATTGTGGCTAATGAATATTGCAGTTCCACCATATCCATCTGCTCGATCAGACCTATGACAGGTCATACCAGGGATAGAGGCCTTCTGGTGACTGGATAGATGTGATTCCTGGACCATAAGAACTTGCACCTTATTTACTGCAATGAAGTTCGCTGTTTCCTTTAATTTGTTCCTCAACCCATTGGCATTCCAGGAGCAAATCCTTAAACTGAGGATGATAGCAGTTATTTTATTGCTGTCCGCCATAATTAGTCAAGAAGGTATAGACAGTGTGTACAAGGATGGTTGCAGAAGGGATGTTCGCAGGTCGCTGGGCTAATGCTGCAGCCAACGCTACTGCGAAGTCAGGTTGCAAGTGTACTGGGATTTTATCCATGAGTTTTAGGAATTGTGCATCTGGGATGGACGGATTTAGAGATGATGAGGGCATGGGATTTGAAATAGAGTGATGCGCTGGTAGACGTTGTTGAGCCAGCTGGCGGGTTCCAGTAGAGGGTTTTGGTTTGGAACTAGCAGTTGTAATGTTCCTGGAAGCTGTGTAGGGTGCAGTGTTACTTGCTGCCTTTAGTGGCTGTGATGGTGGGTTTGCTTTAGGCAATGTGTTTGCAGTTTCCTGTTGTTTGGCGACTACCGGAGGCGAGTTTCCAGAGATTGTGGTTGCTGCAGTAGTAGCAGTATTACTGGGAGCGACGGTGGCCTGAAGAGCTGCTGCATAGCTCGTGTATTGAATCCTGGTATGTGGTGGCAGACCAGGATATCGGGTACCCTTAAAAGCCTCCTTAGGGAGACCCATAGGATTAGGTACCTTTGGAGCTGCGTCAAATCTGGTGCGCTGTCCATTTTTGTTGAGTTGCATTTCAACTCGAGCTTCTTGCCAAACAGGGCATTTGGCATATCGGCAAGAATGGTCGCCGCCGCAATTGTAACAGTTTGGTTTGGCTCCAGTTACTCCTAACTTTGGACAGTCTGCTCTTTTATGCCCTGGCTCTCCGCAGAAAGAACACACGGGCTACAAACGGTAACCTGCAGCACTATGTGTGAATTGCTGACAGTTTGTGCATTGCAGAGGCTTAGCCGGTGGGCGATAGGATTCAATTCGGATGGCGGCGTTGAACATTCTCGTCTCCTTATATATTTGCTGGTAGCTCCCTTCCTTTTTCAAGGCTACTCTAAAGTGTGGAAGAAGTTGCGGGGTTTGGCTACGATTAGAGCGTAGCTGCCCAAATTTCTCCACTGGGTACTGCAGCTCCTTGAGCTTTTCAGTGACGTCTGCCTCGGTTATGTACATGGGCAGGTCTTTAAGTGTTACATACAGAAGTTTCTCTTCTGGCAGTAGAGTGGTCAGGAATTGGGTGTTGCTTTCGGTGAGCACTTTCCGGAGGAGACGATGGTCGTCAGATGACTCCGGTAGGAAAGCAACAGTGCCGCTCATGTTGCGGACTGAGTATTTTAAATTTGTGTATTTTGCATTTAGATGTGCTGTGAGATCCCTAGCCTTACTCGGGTCTCTTAGAAAGATTGGTGTGGCCTTTCCTGAACGGGCTGTAACATTACCCTGTGCTGGTGGAACTCTTAAGGTTGTAGCAGACGTGGTTGGTGCTGCTGCTGCTGGTGTTGTTATGTAATGAGGCAGACGGTTCTGTGCATCTACGTTTATTTGTGGGCACCGTAGATGGCTCTTCGTCGGTTACCATGGGTAGACCATTGAAACGGTTTGTAGTAGGTATAGGCTCAGGTTGATGCGGATGCTTCAGAGCTTTACCACGTGGCTTATTAGGTGTAACTTCCTGTTGTGGAGTAGTCGTAAACTTCCCATTGAGAAGCAAGATATTAGCTATATCTTCTACACGCACTCTGTGTGCAGAGTAGAGTTGAAAGGCATTTAGTGTTTCTTCCGGTTTAGCATTTACTATAGTGTTATGTAGTTCCCGGTCAGCTAGTTCCAGGAATTTTTGTCTGGCCTTCTTCTCCAGAGTCAGTATTCTTACATCTCCTTTAGACAAGGGCATGAGAGGACCAACTATGATTTCGCTGTCCATGAAATAGCGAAAGTCTCCTCCCTTGACGTAATAGAGGAGGCATTCCGGCTCATCGGAAGCCTCATTATCATTTTCCGGAGCTGGCAAAAATTGGTCAAGAGCTTCGGAAACAGAAGCGACTTCATCTTCCTCCATGTCGTCGTGCAGCACGACCAATAGCGGCCCACAATACACTTACCAATGAGAGGGCAGTATTGGCCAATGAGGGAGTAGCAGGGCTACGCCCTGTTACTAGAGGAAAGTCTCGGGGGATCTTATATCTAATAGATAGAGGAAAAATTAGAAATAAGAAAGAACAAGTGTAGGGTGCAATATGCCCGAGTATCAGAGGGCCTACCGGTAAGGGCGCCTAGAAACCGGTCACTAGGACCGTTGGCTGCAGCCTTGATACTCTGCCCAATCACTTTGTAGCTTAGGCTGGCACAATGATGCTGCTTCCGCAGGCTCGCAGACACGAAGTTGTCCCGAAGCTGCAGCTAGCTGGTGGCTGCTCGCTGTTGTCCTGGCATGTCTACTGCAGAGCGTCTCTATGTGTCGATGTTGCCTCTTCGAAGTCTCGACGAGAGGAGTCTATGGAGGACAAGAGTTTAATTTCTTGTAGTTATATAAGTTTCTGAATACTTTCGTTCCGAAGTATAATAGCTCTTCCCCATGTATATATAACATGTTATAGAATATTGTTCCAGCTAACCATGATTCGCATTTGGCATATATTTCAAATGAAAGTAATATATCAGTTTTGTAATTTCTTAAAGCGTTTTAATAAATAACGCACACTGATATAACTATACAAAGCAATTCCAACTGTTGCGACAATTGTGCCATACTACGTGTACTTGCCGTTGCATGAGGCTTCCACTGTGTGGCTGTGATCGCAGCGGGATACTTGAACAGAACCGGTTTTCCTCTTAGGTCTTATTTAATGTTAAAATAATACTTTATGTACCGCGTACACACATAGTCCGTAGTGTACGCAGCTCCGTGCTTTCTATCAATTGTATTCTATCAATGTAGAGATTGCACAGAGAATAAATGTTAAGGAATCTAAAACAAAAACTTTTCAGCAAAACTCAAATCTGAAAAGCCGGTAAATGTCGGTATCTTCGAGAGCAACATGTGAATATCGTCAAGTAAATATCACAATTAAACAATGTCCCTTAAGTAAAAGAATGTAAAGACTTTAGTTTCGTCAATTATTATAAATATCCCTATGATTTTAATTGATGTAATATATGGTTAAAATATGCGTACCACAAATGAAAAGCATATGTTAAACCTGCAGGCAACGTCTTCAAAAGTCCTTTTCATTCTGAATGAATTTTGTATAACTGGTACACTGTAAGAAATAGACAAAATCTTACTACACATCTTGTTGTGGTAACACATCCTGTTGTAACATACAATTTATATTTGATGAGTTTTAAAATATACATTTCAGATTTACACTTTGTTAATTTTCTGAATTGCCCAATTGCTATACTTTTAGAACATGGGTTATTACAGCCACAATTCTGAGCCCTAAGGACTAGACCTTCAAGGATACTGAGAGATGCTGTGGGAGATGCTTTCAGTGAACGTAGTATCCGGAGGTTTTCGAGAGTTGCGTTTCTTTGTAACAGCAACTGCAGTACCAGAGTTATGAATAGATATACAAACAAGGTCAACGCTTTTAGCTTTCGGTTCTCCGAAATATTGTCATATTAGTTATTTAGGATATAATTCATAATTTACAGCCTTTACTACACAGAACTACGGTAGCTGCGTCATGAAACTGTCCCAGGTTGAGATGTGGCTTTAATAACGTCACGTTAACCTGGAATGAGTTGCAGGTCGGAATTGATTGGAGAAGTATAATATCCGGATATACATAACTGAAGAAAGCGAAGTCAGAAGTCCATTAAATATAAGGAGCTATAGGGTTAGCACGCTAGCCTCCAAAACTAGACAATGATGGAACATCTGCTTATTATAATGTTATTCAAATGTTTTATAATAAAAGAAACTTACCAAACAAAGTATGGCATTTATTGTCATAGATGCGAATTGTCAACGAATGTTTCATTCTTAACTGTTAAATTCCCCGATTCTTTAATAATTTGGCTTTATATTATCCTTAAAAATATTATCTAAGCGCAGGATATTGTGCCAAGCAACATGTGATTTGCAATTTTGCCTTAGTTGCTACAAAGATAAAGCGCACAGTTACAAACAAAGACGAATTATTGATTGGTTTGCAAAACCTCATAGTGAAGCATAGTAATCACGTTTGAAACTCACGACGAAATATTAAGTAATTTATACTATTTGCAGCAACATCAAGGGTACAAATAACTACACCGTAAAATGGAACGCAGTCTAAATCCCATTGTACTCAGCTCGGGGTTCGATCCTCGGTTCTGTCGTATAGGTCACGGTCATTTACCTTCTCCCGAACCACTCAAGACTAAGATAGCTACACCTTACAGTTCTCCCAAGAACTTGGACACATTTCCGTCACGCCAAACATAAACGTGTTAAAGGTTAGGATTGTTTTCAAGTTACTATTTTATATTACAATTACAGACAACAGCAATGAGCCTTACTACGTTCAATATATAGATATACTTAACTGGATGAACATGGAATATATCTATCAACAATAAGGAGTTATAGTGATTAACATGGTGGCATTCAAATCCAACAAAAATCTTTACAGGCCGTCTTTAAAAACACTAAACCTATATTAAAATTCGTTATTAAAACGGCTATCGAATTTAAAGTTTTGTTGAAAAAGCTTTTTTAAGGTCCTTGTTCTCTTGTAATCCGGAAATATTTATCTTCTGTCCAATCTATATATTTACATAAAGCAACTCCTCTACCTGCCATGCATGAACGTGATACAGAAGGTGCTATTTTAATACTAAAATTAGGCCCGAAGAAGAAAGCCTGTGTAGCGCAAATATCCGGCATGTCTACCGAGTAGCTGCGACCACAGCGACACAGCGGAACTCTCATGCAACGGGAAGTACACGTAGTATGGTACAGATGTCAGGCAACTTGGAATTGCTTTGTATACTTATATCAGTATATCTTATTTATTAAAACGCTTTAAAAATTACAAAACTGGTGTTAAACTTTGATAGAAAATATATTCCAAATGTGAAACATAGTAAGCCGGAACCATATTCTAATAAAAATTGGATATACATGTGGAAGAGTTACTGCACGCCGGAACGAAAGTATTCAGAAACTTATATTACTGCAAGAAATTGAATTTCTTTCGGTCATGAATCCTTTCAAATATTGTTCCAAATTTTTGATAACAGCATATGAATTTATTCCCTTAATATTAATGCCCCATTTTTGTAACTTATTTTTAGTTCAGTGTAGGATGTGAGTAAGATATTAAGTTATACTATTTCAAAAAAATTTTAGATCTTGAGATAGCAATTTAAGTTTTAAGGGGCTGCGGCACTAAAAGCCCCAAATCCAAAAATTTCAAGCAATCTTACTGAAATATTTACCACTTAGTTCTAAGCAGTGATGCCAACAGTGGCGGAATTGCGCTACATTTAGCGCTTTTTGAGCAATCGGGAGACATGGCGGAGAAATACGAAAAATTGGGAAAATGTAGCGGTTCATGTCAATATATTTTAAAAGCACAAACTTAACCTAAAGGACAATGTTATGGAAATCTGGTTGAAGAATCTCCCGTGTGGATGGTAGTTCATGTTATCTATTTATTTACGTCAAACACCAGACCTGACAATATAAACAGATTACTCAATGGGTGTCAAGTTATCAACATATTTATACAAGCTACGTTAACCATAGGTAGCATAATGCACCATTCGTTCATCATCAGTGCCTCAGGCTTCATTAATTTATATCTTACTTTCAATTTGTCAGGTGAATAGTACGTTTTAGTACGTTGCGTTTATGTGTCACCAACTATATATATTAAAGAAAAGTGAACCGAATCAAACAGTAGCCTTGTGTTCTGGTGCTAAGTAGGATAAATACGCTTTGAAGGGAAGTATGTCCTCTCGAATGTTTCAAAATTCGCTAAACTATTACTTGTGTTGCCATGGAAACGCTGATGTGGAAAGATTGTTTTCCATGATGACTGACATTGCATCTAATAAAAGGAATAAACTCAAACACCTAGTGACTCCTAAAAGAAAACAAAGCACAGGCAATCGTTGTTTCCCATACCCAGTAACTGATGAACATGTAAATAAGTTTGGAAAATTCGTGTGCAATTTTTCAAGAAGTGCTACAGTGACAATAGAACATTCTGACAGTTATTAAACCACTTTAGCCCAGCTCGGTAGCGCAGATGGTAGTGTGTCTGCCTCACGTTCAAGAGGTACCCAGTTCGAATCTCCGACAGGGCGAGTTAACTGGAGAAGGGTTTTTTCGGGGTTTTCCCTTATCCTGAAAGACGAATGTCGAGTAACTCTAAGCTTCATGGACCCCGGACTCATTTGAGCATCATTCCACCCATTTCATTCATCGTCCAAAATGACTTAGCGTTGGAGGACGTAAATTACAAAAAAGACACTTTAGGGACCCAGTGCAGATCCCCCTCAATTATTTGTAGAGACATTTATTAATTTTTTAGATGTATTAACACCTTCATTAGACAACAAACAACAACAGGATCATCCTAACGACTATTACTCCATCTTCTTGGTTCTCTGCGACCTCAAAGAGGAAGGTGTGTTGTTATTTTTTATATTTTTGTAGCGGAGTGTAACGGAATTTTGATCCACCTGTTGCGAGATTCAATGTAATTTGTTTGGCAACACTAGTTCTGATGCATAGTGGACACAGAATTCAAAATTTGCTTTTTGTGTGTTCAATAGTTTTTGAGTAATTAATTTGTGAAATTCAAATTTTGGGCAAAATTCAAACCACTGCACACGGTGAAAATTTTTAATTTTTTTTTTTAATTCTATAATATTTAGATATGTATGAAGACTGGTTCGGACATATGAATTTCTTATACTGCCTTTACTTCCAGATAAAAAAATAATATGAAACAAACATATAAAAAGCCAGAGAATGATCAAACCTTTGACTTTATATATCACTAACCCTAAAAATATAATGAATATTAAAATTTCGTATGATAGAAACCTTGTGAATCAAAATTGCAGCAAGTGGAACATTTTGAATGAAGAAAAATGTTGAAAAAACTGTAACTGAATATATCAAATTGTAAACTCCAAAACATTTTCCTTCTCGGTTAGGTACCTTGAAGTAGACTAAAATCCTCCAGATGTGTAAGTTAGACCCTCCTGCCTCTTCTTTCTCTATTCTGCGGCAGTTTTCTTCAATTTTAGTTTGCTTCTGGATGGTTTAGAAGTTACTTTCACAGAAATTGCTGAATGAAGTACGCGTAATTGGTCGTTCCCTTGGCTAAGTTTAATAGATGCTGGTAAAATCTCAGTAGCCATTATATCTGACTGCAGCTTGAATGAAACAGAACAATCAAAATTGAATTCGCTGATGGCTAATGTCACAATAACCTGCAGTCTCTTCTTGACACAAATAATTCTTTTGATCATTTGCGCCAATTCTTGCTATGTAACCTTTCATTTGTATTTTATGTCTTACCCAAAGTATTTCTCCTTAGGATTTCATCTTATGCCAGTCTTTGGTACACAGGCATTAGTTTTCTTAACACATCATGCCTCAAGGATGTTCTCATTGTTGTGTTGTTATGTTTAGGTGTTTCTTTACAAGTTACTATAGCTATATAATAAAACCACCAAGATGTGATTCCATTTGGGCAACCGGTATGCATTGGATTGCTATCACTTGAACTACAATGACGTAAAGTGGCATAAGTAACTTGTTTCATTGCAGGTACATGAGGAATGTTTTTTGTAATTGCACTTCTGTAATACATTTGGAGTCGAGCAATTATATCTGCAATTACGTTGCCATGTGACTTGCCACCAAGTGTCACATTTTTCTTCTTCCATTCATCCGATGTACTCTAGAGGCCTTTACTAATCCTTTTGGGAATTTAATTAATGCTTTCCTCTTTTCTGATTTGGTTCAGGTTCTTTCTTCCTTCTACAGTAATAATGTTCCAGGAGATCACTGCATATCCCAAAACCTGAAACACGCATAATTTCCAATTTCATGTGTTTTATTTCGGCTTAATGTAGTTTTATATGGACACATCGAAACCGAATCACAATTACAAAATAGCTGTAATTTAGACAAGCTATTGTCAAAGTAATTGAAACTGGAAAATACTTAACTAATGTGTAGCTTCACATTATCTGAATATTTAGAACATGTTCATCACAGTAGTCCTCAAACTTTTAGTTATTTTTGCACTGATCTTGAAATGAAACTCGAAACAGTAACAAATATTTCATGCTGGACCTGTAGGTAGTAGGCGGATCACCTGCCTGTTGAGCGAGGGATCCCAAGTTCGATATCCGGCTGGAGTTGGGACTTTTCACCAAACAAGTTGATTACCGATCCTGCCCGAAGTCTGGAGGTATAATGAGAGTGCGAATGTGGGAGTAATCTAATGATTACAAGTCCAAAGTATCAGCAACTCAGCGTATAAAAGTCATCACCATCACCAATAGACGATCTGCTCCCAAGGGGGACAGCTGCTGATATGACCATTGCGGTCAAGGTCGGGGTACAAATGGAACTAAAAAGTATTTGATAATATGCCACAATAAATTTTTGTATAGGTCAGAAAGAACGCTTCGTTCTAGGTTAATATTTCTAGAAGTTATCACTGTACACCACGAAATCAAGAGACATAACCAAATTCCATTTATTTTGCAGTTTCAATACCGTCAACATAATCCTGTTAGCTGGAGATGATGACCTCTATAAATCAGAGAGTTCTCGTTATTGCAACAATTATTAAGGAACAGAGTTAAATAAATTAATGCCAGGTAAGTACTTGTGCATATAAAACCTCCTTGACACATTATAAGGTACTACTTTAATCTTAAGAATCAAACGGTAAGTAAATATGTTAGGAAGGCACAATTCCGGTTATATCATGATTTTAATGTTCGGTATTTAGTTACATGCTAACATCGTACTTAATCATAGGTCTCTGTGAAAATCCATTACTTCCTTCTTGACGCTCATACATTCTCGTAGGCCTTTCAAATCTTGTGAGTTTTAGAACACGAGGAACAATTTATCCAGACTTAATTTTGTTTTGGTTCGATAGCGCTAAAGATGAAATTACAATTCTGGCTTTAAAATTGTCTTGTTCGCATCGCCTATTGAGCTCAAATAGGGTACAAATTAGAAAAATATTATTATGATATGTAATTCGTTCTAATTATATTGAACGCCATACAGCGGGCAAAATTATCGTATTGGTAACGTTAAATGTCGTTCATATCCGTTTGTTAGTGCCATCTTGCAAGAAAAGCGTACATGTATCTGACCAGGAAGTTTGGGAACCTTGATGCGGAATCTGAAATTGCCATTCCACTTGCTACCCCTTGGGTTTGTCACACACTCCACATATTCAGTTGTGAATCAGTGATATGATAATTTCTGAAATCATTGTACTCAATACCATCACCAAACCTCTCTACTTAAGGACATGTGTACATAAATGCAATAGCTGAATTTGTTGAAACTATAAATGGTTTTGCAATCTTTCGTCACGAATCACACTAGTTCTTGTCGATCTATATTGATTATTAAATAAAATGCGGCTCCAATTTATTTTCGTACACATTTACGACATACTTTTTAACAAACCAGAATATCACTATTATTTTTTTGTGGAAGGTGTTTACAATAAGTAAGACATATTGATATATACATAGTAACTACAACTTGCCTGTCATCTCGAGAGTGTAACGTGTAGTGCATGTTGCACGAGGCTTCCACTGTGTCGCTGTGTTCGCAGCCACTCGGTAAACTCGCGGGATATTTGAGCAGAACCGGTCCCCTCTAGGGCTTATTTTAGTGCTAAAATAATTGGCTTGTTATAATGCTATTGAAATGTTTTATAATAATAAAAGAAACTTACCAAAGAAAGTACTGTATTTATTGTTATGTATGCGATCTGTCAACGAATGTTTCATACTTAACCGTAAAATTCCGCAATTATTTAATATTTTGGTTTTATACTATCCATAAAAATATTATATAAGCGCAGTATATTCTGCCAAGTAACATATGATTTGCTATTTTCTCCTGTTGAGTCAAACTTCTGTTTTCTGATTAAGGTGTACATATTTGTTCTGTATGTTAAAATTACGCTAAGGTCAAAATATTCCTAAGACAGAATCGGTATAAGTGAAGCGGCAACTGTACCGGCAGTATTTGTTAAAGCATATGATGAAAATAATCCAATAATACATTTTTATCATTGAAACTCCTGAGTTGGATTCCTATGGAACTGAAATTCTTATCTTGTATTTGTCATGTTGTTACATCGATTTATTAACCACGATTTCCATTTCGTTGCGTTTTCTTCAAATCGGTTTCTGGAGTACTGAGATGTCGGACAAAGTCGAGGATATTTGCTCAAAAGGAGAATATTTTATTATTATTAATTATTTGTCTTTGCGTCTTCACCGTTTCCAAAAACTGCCCAGTGACAATGAGTTACACACATTTACTGTTGCGTATAGGCGTATAACTGATTCTAGATCCACCAGAGATTCAACTAACGTATTCCTTTTGTAGCCGAGGTTATCCTAGTTTAAGGCATATGATTTGCCATTGTATCTAATAGACAAATACCGTCCGATAAATGATTTTGAGAAGATCAAACCTACTGTAAATTCCTTAACGTATGGACACGCAAGAGAAACCTTCAAGGTTTATACAGTCTGCCATCACGGCGTACAGAGAGCCCGCCATCTCCTCTTCTGACACTGTTCCTTATAAGCTCTTTGAAGTCTATATTCCACATTTGGGAATAAACTATTTTTTGATGCTACTGAGAACATTGATTTAAGAAATTATCAATTGCATAAAATGTCAGAGTTATATGATGTGTGTTGCACACGTTTTAATCACGGAAGCTTTTCTTGTTGGACTTGTCAAATAGAGCTGCTCACTAGCAATTATTTGTCATTGCTGGGGTTTCGGTAAACAACGTCTCACGAGGGGTTGTTTCTTCAACCTCCACCGCTTCAAGTTTTCAAATTATAAATACTTAATTTCAGTTTGAAGTAAATTCAAAAGTAAACAGAGCGACTGGCATATCTAGAGAATTATAATAGGAGATATTATATCCCATTTACCAGTATATGTAAAAGCTTTTCAGTCTACAAATTTAGGCTTCGAAGCCTAGGCGGATTTGAATTTTGAAAAAAATAAATGGCACCGTTGACCGGTAAATATCCTCCTCATCAACCTCTATTTGTATCTTACATTACTTTAACCTCACATTATATTATATCATCCATCAGTGTAATGAATCTTAAAAGTAATGAGACTGATTCTAGGATTGAAGCTTTCAACTTTAGAGGGCAGTAATTGTAGAACTTCTGAACATGCACAAAAACGTATTGTGTTCATATTGGAGCTACTGTAATATAAAATGTTATGCAGAATCCTCAAACATCATCAAAAGTTGAAAACAATAACAATAAATGTCACTAAATTACAATTTAAGCAGCATGCAGAACTTACGAGAGAATTATGAGTTCTTATTGGTCCTATATCGTGTTCTATGTTGGAGAGAATAGCAGAAAGAAGCAAAATATTTTGTGTTTTGTGAAGTAGTGTCGCATTGTTCTAATGTTGCGTGTAATTTACTTTAATTAATTAGTGTTATTTATAACGTATCACAAACTCAAATATTTTGAAATAATTTTAATTTAGGGGCCAGTGTTTTATTGTACCACCTTAAGTCGCACAACCTGTATAAAAATTTGGTGTTTAAATGGCTTTCCAGATTTAGGTTAGCTGAGAAAGCACTCTTCTTTTTTAGATGTATGTGTGATCCCAAATTATTTATTTCATGTTTAATCTTGACACTGATAGAGTGCAACTCCTTGTGTACATTCCGGTATGGGTATGTACATGATACAGAGATAGAGAAGCCGGTGCAATCCAAATATCCCGAGTGTTTACTGAGTGGTTACGACAACAGCGACACAGTGGAAGTCTTATGCAAAACGAAGTACAAATAGTATGCAGTAGATGACGCGCAAGATGTAATTGTTGTGTACGTATCATATGTCTTAGTTATTAAAGATCCTTTCCCAAAGATTGAAAATATGAAGTTTCGCTTTGATGGATATAAGTCGTGAATGTGAATTATTGTAAGCTGACGCCATATTCTGTGAAAAACATCTTTTCCGAACGCGTTCGTAGGGAGGTACGCCGATTTTTTCGACGTCCTCCCGAGGACGCGGAACGACTTCCCGTCATTCGCCCCAGTGAAGTCCAGGGCGTACTCAAACGCCTCAAACCAAACAAGGCGGCGGGGCCGGACGGGCTGACACCCCTCATGCTTCGTCACCTTCCCTTCAATACCGTTCTCTTCCTAACCAGGATTTTCAATATGTGCATCACCTTGGGGCACTTTCCTCGCGAGTGGAGAGAGGCTCGGGTGATATGTATATTGAAGCCTGGGAAGGATCCTGTACATCCTTCCAGCTACCGATCCATAAGCCTCCTTTCTACCCTCTCGAAGGTATTCGAGAGGTTAATCCTAACCCGAATGACTCCCATCCTGGGAGATGTTCAAGCTATTCCTGACCACCAGTTCGGATTTCGTCCTGGGCACTCGACTACCCAACAGCTGCTACGTGTGGTGGAGACAGCGGCCCTGGGTTTCCAGGAACGCGCCTTCACGGCAGTGGTATCTTTGGATGTCGAAAAGGCCTTCTCCACGACATGGCATGCCGGTCTGATCTTCAAACTTATCCAACTGGGGCTACCTACACAGCTAATCAACATCCTACACAGCTTTCTCAGGCACAGATCATTTAAAGTCACAGTAGCGGGGAAAACATCTACACTGAGACCCGTGAGAGGCGGAGTCCCCGAAGGCTCTGTACTATCCCCCACACTATTTAGTGTTTTCATGGCAGATTTTCCAACTCAACCACAGGTCGAAATGGCACAATATGCTGACGACGTGTTGTTGTTCTGCAAAAACAGACATATACTCAGAGCCTTCAACCCAATTCAGAGACACCTCCGTCTCACACAAGAATGGTGCAGGCGTTGGCGGATGTCCGTAAATCCGGACAAAAGCCACGCCATTCTTTTTACGAGGCGCCACACCCCCGCTGACCGACCAAACTTCCACTTCAGGGGCCGAAGGATAGAGTGGACTAATTCCATCAAGTACCTGGGCGTTCAACTTGATAGAGGCCTAACTTTCCGCGGACACATCAGGGAACTATCGGCACGGGTGCAGGGGGCTATTGCCTCTCTGTACCCAATGCTGGGTTCTCGCTCGATGCCAGTCCGCTTAAAGCTACACCTCTTTCGAGCGCTGATAATCCCACTCATGTTGTACGCCTGTGAAATCTGGGGCATGGCTGCCGATAGCTGGATAGCATACCTACAGCGTGCACAGAATAGAGGACTCCGATCCATCTATTCTGTGGGCCGTTCTTTTCCCGTGAGGTTACTTCACGAAGCTTCCCTTCTCCCATACGTGGAGGACGAAATTAGACGCCGGGCAACAAAATTTTACGATAAAATTCCTGCTCATAGAAGCGCCCTGGTTCGGTCTCTAGGAGACTACGACGCTGCGAGCCGCCGATTCAGGCTTTACCGGGTACCCCGTATGGCTTGCGGGCACCCGAGGTAACAAAGGAGTTAATCCTTACAGCAGCATAAGCTAAATTACAAATCTCCAAAAGAGCTGTTTGGCTACTAAATTTACCCCATTTTAGAAAAATAAAACACCAGGGTGTAAACAAAAAAGCGGTTTGGCATCCTGTACAAAATTAAAGAGGAGCAAAAAGCTACCTCAACAAAATTTTCTTCAACAAAAAATATCACATCATTCTATAAACATCAAAATTAACAACCTGCGGTCAGACCCAAAACCTGGGTGGGTACGCAGCAAAAACCTTCTGGCTGTTAACAGCCTGTCAGTACACGACTTGGACTTGGACTTGGATTTTGTTTATACATTTCCTCCAATTTTGTATATTTCCTCAATTTAGCTATTTGTTGAATCTATTGAGGTCATTGATTCAAGAAATGATTTACACAAATGTCACAATGGAATGTGTTGCAAACTTAACAACTCGTTTTAAATATCATGGAACCTCTGTTAGTTGGACTGGTGTCAAACAGATTTTCTCTCCAACAATGGGTTGCCAATGATAACTTAGTGTTTTCCAACTACCATCGCTTTATGTTTCCACATTAGATTATTCAAATACCGTTTGAACTTAATACCAGAGGACAAATATAGGATATAGTACGTTCTTTTTATCAGAAGAACATGCAAGAGTTTCTCAGACTGATGGTTACTCTTCCAATCTTTGGATGGTATTTATTTTTCACAACTCTTGGCCGATAAATATCCTCACTTTTTATATAGTGTCGCGAAAGCATTGTTGAGGCCAGGCGGGGCGGCCAACGAGTTCAAAGAGACGGATAGTGCGGTGTGGAGATAAAAGCTTGCTGAAGTGGTGGGAGCAAGGAGACGGATTTCTGGAGAGTTCGTCTTTTTTCTAGTGCCGTCTTCATTGTTTGAGAACATTCCGGAATAGTGAGTAAGCTATAAATAAAGCCGCCGCCCGGCACTGCTAATCAGTTGACAGTTGCTAATTGAACTCGTGTGCGCGAAGAGCTGTGTAGACTTTGTTTGTGGTCGATGATCTTGCAAGTTGTATTATGTATGTGACGTAGTTCTAGACGGTCAGGTTCATCAAAGTGTGTTTCTACGGAAATAAAGAGAAAAGATATATAGTAATTATACGACTATACACAACAGTAAATCAGTGTACCTCATTGTCACCGGGCAGTTGGTGGAAACGGTGAAGACGCAAAGACAATTAATAATAAACACTCTCCTTTTGAGCAAAGATCCTCGACTTTTGTCCGACATCTCAGTACTCCAAAAACGATTTGAAGAAAACGCAACGAAATGGAAATCGTGGTAAATAAATCGATGTAACATCATGACAAATAAAAGATAAGAATTTCAGTTTCATAGGAATCCATCTCAGGAGTTCCAATGATAGAAAATAGTTATTGGATCATTTTCATGATATGTTTTAACAAATACTGCCGGTATAGTTAGCGCTCCACTTATACAGATTCCGTCTTAGCAATATTTTGATCTTAGCGTAATTTTAACATGCAGTAAAAATATGTACACCTTAATCAGGAAACAGAACATTGACTCAATAGGAATATTTTGTGTTTAAGACACCCAGGAGGCTAGGATGAAAGGTAGAAACCATGATTTCACAGTTTTCAGGTAGCCCGTCTGACAGACACACGAAGACTCAAAACTTAATAATCAGGTTACACCGCGCAGCTAATCAGACAAGGATGCCCTCTGAGGGATCAGTTTATACTATTTGTTAATTTACGAAACATTGTTTTAATGTTAGGATGTTTTCCGTCGCATTCGCAGTGTGTGGTCATACGATGTAATGAAGAAGCAACAGCATTTCTCGGCGCTTATTCTGTATTGCGCTGCGCCATTTCCTTTGTCTCGCAATAAACATTTGTTTTCATTGTTTGACCACGCGGTAAGGAATCAGTGTGTAAGATGCCTTTCCTTTCCCAGATCACTGTGCACATCATTTTTCGAGGTGTCAGGATTTCTTTCGGCTTAACCTTAGCTGGGGATGAGGTGTGCCTCCATTCCATTGATTGACGCTTACTTTCAGGAATGTCGTAAGAAACCCAAGTTTCATCTCCAGTGACTATCTGTGTCAGAAATTCATCGCCGCCTTCATTATAACGGATCAAAAACTGAAGTGCACTACCCAACCGTTTTGTTTTGAGTTACTCAATAAGAATCTTTGGCACTCAACGTGAGCAAAGTTTACGAAATTTCAGTTTTTCGGGAACAATTACATGAACTAGTGATCGTGAGATTTGGGGAAATTCCATAGCGAGAGCACTAACTGTGAAGTTGCGGTTTACCTGGATCTTGTCATCAATCGCGTCAACCAGTTCTTCTGTACCCTAAGATGGACGCCTCACGTTCAAGAGGTCCCGAGTTCGAATCTCGGTCAGGGTGGGTTACCTGGATAAAGTTTTTTCCGGTGTTTCCCTTATCCTTACAGACGAATGTCGGGCAGCTCTAAGCCCCATGGATCCTGGACACATTTGACAATCATTTCACCCATTTCAATAACCGTACGATATGACAACGTTGGAGGACGTAAATTAAAAAAAATTAAAGATGGATGCCCATTTCGTTCCTCTTCACTACGACCTTCATTGAACTGTCGGACCCATTTTCTCACCATTGTATCACTCAACGTATTTTGTCCGTAATCATCGCAAATTTGCTAATATATTTCAATTGGTTTCACTTTCCTAGCATTCAGAAAACGAATCACAGATCTGATTTCACAACCGGCGGGATTTTCAAACAACACCGACATTGTAAACAAGCACAACAAAGCGTACGTTTCTTCTCCGTGATAGAGAGCGTCTACCACGCATGAGCGGAACTGCGATCACTGCGCTGCAGTGTAGATAAATTGAAACACAACCTTCTTTCTGGAGGCCCCTGGTATTTCAGTAACATTTATTCTTATCCGTTCCAACCACCGCCGTCGCTTAAGAATCTACATTACATTTACAATTACAGTAGTCCCAATGTTCACAATTTCTACAACTACCGCTGTCCAAATGTGAAGCATCAATCGTTGAATCAGTATTATTGCCTTCAAGATCCCTACACACATGTACCATATATCAAACAGTGAAATCAAAATCATGTAAGTCTCCTACAGAAATATAGGCAAACAGTAGAAATTTTAAAATATATATACCATATAAAGATCTGAGCAGTAAACATAGATTCCTTTTGATTAAAAGAGTGTAACATACAATTTTTGTTGTCTAGATATACAGGTAATCATTAATCTGAAAGCATGAAGCGCTGGAAGCTGAAAAGCTCCTTTTATGCAACATTGCCTTAAGGAAAGTCAGCAATTCCTCTAACTGTTAGAGAGGACACATATTTCGCAACAGTCTATTCTTAATTAGTATGTTATTCCATATATTAAACACGTCCTTTAGACATTGCTTCTACCATGTTGGAATAAGAATCGAAATACGAAGAAGAGAGGATGAACTTTTTAGACTTATACAAGGTTTTACAAAACTTTTCTCTGACTCACAGTAATTATTGTCAGTCTACATCGATTATTGTATGAAATACAGCTTCATCTTACTATAGATCACATTTACGACACGCTTGGCACAAAAATTAAATATTACCATTGTAATGCTGTAGATAGTCTCTTTAGCAACTAAGACATTTTCATATATACAAAACAATTACAACTTGCGCGTCATCTGTGGCATAAAACGTGTACTTCGTGTTACATGACACTTCCACTGTGTGCTCTGCTCGCAGTCACTCAGTAAACACGCGGGACATTTGAACTACATGTTTGTACTGGTTTTCTTCGTCGAGCAAAAGTTTCGCGTTATGCACGTATATGCATAATATTTGCATTCTCTCATTGTCAAGATTGCTCAGGAAATAAATATTCTGGGATGACCAGAATCTAAAAAACACATTTTCAACGAAACTAAAAGCTGCAAAACCTTTAAATGCCAAACTTATATACATGTTCAGCATCTTTAAGGGTGACTCGTGAAGAAGTTTAAGAATATATTTTAAAAAATCGCCCCTCAAATGAAAACCTTCTCAAAATCTTTGACTTTGTCAATTGTCATAAACAGCTCAAATGATTTTAATTAAAGCACTCTATGTCTAAAATATGTGTATGACAAACGATATGTCTCTCTTAAATTTGCAGGAAACGTCCTCATAAACCTTTTTCGTTATGAACGACCTCTGTATGACTGGTAAACTGTAAGAGCTAGACAAAACTTTATAATACATATAATGTAGATGTTGTTGTGACATACAATTTATGTCTGATCAGAGCCAACAATTTCGCATTTACTCTATGTTATATTTCTGAATTTCCCAAATGTTATACTTTTCTAACCTTGCTTATTGCGGCCACAAACAATGTCCTATCCACTAGACGATCACAGCTAATGCGAGAAGTTATGAGAGATACTTTCAGAGAATGAACGTACTTCATTTTTTATATAATTTCAAACACATATAGTTTAAAGAAGTTTACGTCTTAGTTTTATGTTTAACTAGCTTGCATAAGCAGTTAACAATAATGCGGGTAGAGTACACAAAGGGGCCGGCAAATGCAGATAGCTAAGATAAAGGACTTGCAGGCACAGATAGGATTTCACGTTTGGAAGATTCGAAAGATATCTCGATTGACAGACTATAGTTGTTTTTCTTATTTGCTCGAGAAGTCTCTCGAATTATGAATGAGATACGTAAGCGAATGGGACACGCCAGCAGCAGATTTTGTAAAACAGTGACTTGAGTTGTGTAACAAGAGTGTTGTTGTAAAACGAGAGTCAGCTGTGAAGTGTTGTAACGAAAGCTAATGTTCGTTATTGTCATCGACCTTGGTGCTGTAGATTGTGATATGTGATGTAATGTTGACACGTGACAATTGAGCAGTGTATTCCTACAGAAATAGAGAACATTTTGAATTTCGGCAATTTGACCTTTAATTCTTGTGACCCACAAAGTCTAAAAACGATTACAACTTGCACCTCATCTGTAGTGTAAAACCTGTACTTCATGTTACATGACACTATCACTGGGTGCTCTGCTCGCAGTCACTCAGTAAACACGCGTGACATTTGAACTACATGTTTGCACTGGTTTTCTTCGTCGAGCAGAAGCTTAGCGTAAATACATTATATGTGGAGGAGGACTTGCATTCTAACAATGCCAAGATTGCACAGGAAGTAAATATTCTGGGATCAACTGAATCTAACACCACCTTTTCACCGAAATTCAAAGCTGGAAAACCTTTAAATATCAAAGTTGTATATAGGTTCAGCATCTTCAAGGGTAACACGTAAATAAGTTTAAGAATATATTAAATTAATCGCCCCTCAGATGAAAACTTTCTCAAAATATTTGCCTTTGTCTGTTGTTATAAATAGCTTCAATAACTTTAATTAAAGTACTATATATTTAAAATATGTATTTGACATATGAAGTATGTCTCTTAAATTTGCAGGAAGAGTCCCCAGAAATACTTTTCATTATGAACGACTTGTGTATGGCTGGTAAATTGTTAGAGCTAGACAAAGTTTTACTACACATATAATGTAGGTTTTGTTGTAACATACAGTTTATGTCTGACCAAAGCAAAACATTTCGCATTTACTCTATGTTGTTTTTATCAGCTCTAGAGAATGTCAGGGTTTTATGGAAGAAAAGGCGATCCATGAGATCTAAGAGATACAAGAGAACTAAGAGAGAGAGAGAGAGAGAGAGGGAGAGAAAGGGAGAGTGTGTGTGTGTCCTTTTTGAAAGCCAGGAAACTCTTGCGTATTCGTCAGCCTTCTGTCCCGACCGCCACTTATAGTGCAGTTGCAGCTAAGCCAGTACCTAGACGTCAAATTACAACACTATCCAGCGAAATAAACGGGGCAGTAATATCCGGAAGATCAATTACACCAAGATCACAGCCAAAGCAGCAACCTCCAGCACGACCAATGGTGAGCGCGCTGACCAAGTCCAGTCCTAAGAAGAACTATTCAGCCAAGTCACCGCCGAAAGCATCTACTTCAGGAACATGTGAACCGGTAATATATAATGTATCGCCAAGGAAATTTAAGACCTCATATGACAGAACTGACTTCCGTAAGGAAAATAGTAAGACCAGTGAAAGGAAAGCTAGCCAGCACAAAAGTCGCCGAACATCTCCTCCGTCAACATCTGAGGAATCATATGGAGAGGACACTGATCGGCGACTTTCATCTTCGCCGGTCGCAGTCTCCAGTCGTTTCGAGAGACTGCATTCGAAGTTATCAGAACGGAAGACGTGCTCCTCCATTGTGGTTGTGGAGCGGGTAGATCCTGTCCTCACCGCCCAAACGACAGTGAGGAAAAGGCAGGAAGAACCCGCTGTAAGTTCTAGCCCAGCCCCAAAGAAAAGGAACAAATTGGTTCGACCAGCAATGGGCAGGTAGCTTTTGTCATGGCAAGTTGATATTGAAAGTAGTACTTTTATGCCTTTTGGTATGTTATTGGTAATTATAGCTTTTTATTGTTTTTTGACTTATTCATTTTACTGTCATTTTTTTGAGCTGGCTGTTTCTTTCAATTTTGAATAATTTATATATGGCTATTGCCATGAATTAGTTTTTGTAAGGACGCTGATGACCATGCAGTTGAGCGCCCTTATATACAAATCATCATCATCGTCTGTAGGCTAAGGTTTGAATGAGTAGAGCCAGGCTGAAAAATTCAATGCCGACATGACTTTAAATTCTTCAACTAAAGCATTTGATTTCCCGGTATAATTGTCGGCAAGTTCGTCATAGTAGCTCTGTTGTTTAGAGCAACCGCACGGAGAGCGGGAGATCCCTGGTTCATATCCCGTCTGTGGCATTGAATTTTTCAGTCTGACCCTACTAATTCTTCGTCTGTTTCTTAAATATTATCTTACTGTTACAGCACTTACCTGCAGTGTTACGGTGTACGACACTAGATAATGAAAATAAGCAAATTAACATGTTCTGAGTACCTTAAATGTTACTCGAGCTCTCAGCTGATAGAGATGAAAACAAACTCGGCTCAGCTTCACTGCTAACCTATCAATATGTTTGTCCTAGCTTATAATTTCTCTACCCATAGACATAGAAATAATAGTGTCAATGTCTGTATAAATAAGTTGTGATATGTAATTGTACACATTGTATTAGTGCTACCAAGTATAAACAGTAATTTGTGTAAGTTTGTGGTGATCTTGATATAGTAAAGAAGTTTAAGTAATAGATTGTAAATATTGTGTAATAATGCCCCAAATATTTTGACGAAGCGATAGTTCTGTAGGAATTCTTTGGCTAATAAACCGAATTGAATTGAAATAGGAGTTCCCAAACAGTTATATTTGCTGAACGCAGTTGCTGCAGTTCCTCTCGATAACCGTGAGTTGTCTAGCACTTAGGCCATTGTGTTCCGGTCGCAGTAGCCCGGGTTAGAAAAGTACAACTATTGGGAAATTCACAAAAATAATTAAGCGTAAATCTGAAATGATTCACTCTAAAAAGTAAAATGTATTAAACCTAACTTTTATGCTGCAACAAGATCTAGGTTATACGAGTAATATGATTTTGTCTATCTCTTAGCTTTACCACTCACACAGAAATCTTTCAGAATCAAAAGATCTGCTGAGGATATCTTCTGAATATTTAGTTACGCATTTCACTTGTTTTATCAATATTTTAAACATATAGTACTTATTTAAATCATTAGGGCTAATCCTTTAACAAATAACAAAGTCAAAATTTTTGAAAAATATAAGGCGCAGTGTGTTATTGTGATATTTTCTCAAAAATATCCACCTGTAGTTTTTAAATTCACTGAACCTATATATAAGTTTCTTATTTAAACGGCTTTCCAATTTAAATAATTGTTGAAAACGCTTTTTTTTAAGTTTGTTTATTCATTTGTGATCCGGAAATATTCATTTTGTGTGCAATCTCGACATTTACCTAAAGGAAGTCCTTCTCTAACTGTCATGTATGCACGTGGTACAGAAAGTACTATTTTAATACTTAAATTAAGCCAAAAGAGGTAAATCGGTGTGGCTGAAATATACGGCATGTTTACTGAGTAACTGCGATCATAGCGACACAGCGGAAGTCTGATACAACGGGAAGTACACGTAGTATGCCACAGATGACGCGCAGGTTAAAATTGCTTTGTATACATATATCGGTATGTCTCATTTATTAAAGCGCTTTAAAAATTAAAAGAAATGCTGCGTTTTGATAGAAAAATGTATCCTATATGTGAATCATAGTAAGCTGAAATCATATTCTAATAAAAATTGGATATAAATTGGGAAGAGCTATTACACGCCGGAACGAAAGTATTCAGTAACGTATATAAATGCAGGAAATTGAACTTTTACAGCATTCATGCACTCCAATTGCTACTAGTTTCTGT
Organism: Mantis religiosa; assembly: GCA_030765055.1. Taxonomy (NCBI): domain Eukaryota; kingdom Metazoa; phylum Arthropoda; class Insecta; order Mantodea; family Mantidae; genus Mantis; species Mantis religiosa. The sequence goes on from CM060953.1 coordinate 166,889,569, forward strand.
TTATATGCATATGAATATATTTCCATTATATTAATGAGCCATTTTTCTACATTATTTGAGTGCAGTGTATTATTTGATTAAGATACTAAGTTAGCTAAGCTGTACTATTTGAACGAAATTTTAAAGCTAGGAATAGCAATTTAAGTTTTGAGGGGATGGACAACTGAAAATCCCAAATTCTACAATTTTCAACCAATCTTGCTGAAATTGTTACCACTTAGTTCTGATGCATATTGGACACGGAATTAAAATTTTGATTTTTTTGTCCTTAATGGTTTTTTAGTAATTAACTTGTGAATTTCAAATTTCGGGCAAAATTCAAACCACTCCACACGATGAAAGTTTTCGAAATTTTAATCTTTCTATTTCTAAAAGTATTTTTATGGTTATGAAGAAAAGACCTGTCATATGAATTTCTTGTGTTGGATTTAGTTTCAGGGAAAAATACGGTATGGAACAAACAAAAACAGTCAGAAAATAATCAAACGTTTGACTTTATATATCAATAACTTTAAAAGTATTACGATTATTAGAAATTCATATGATACAAACCTTAGTTTGCTTTCTAAGAACATGTGTTGAAAATTTTAAAGGGACTGAATCAAAACTTGCATCCTGTTAGAGATTTTGAATGACAAATTATGTTAAAAAGTCTATAACTCGTAAATAAAATTTTAAATTCCAAATCATTTTCTTTTTCAGGAACATACATTTAAGCAGACTGAAACCCTCTAGATATGTATGTTGGACCCATCTGTATCTTCGTGCTCTCTTCTGCAGCAGTTTTCTCAAATTTTAGTTTTCTTCTGGATGTTTCAGGAGTTACCTTCGCAGAAATTGCTGAAAGTTGTAAATGTAATTATTCCTTCCCTTGGCTAAGTTTTAGAGATTCTGGTGAAGTCTCAGTGTCCATTATGTCCGACTGCAGTATAAATGAAGCACAACAACAAAATTGAATTTACTGATGGCTGATGTCACAGCAATCTGAAGTTTCTCCTTTGACACAAATACTTCTTTTGGGCATTTACGCCATATCATGCTATGTAAATTTCCATTTGCATTTTGTGTCATATCCAATGTACATCATCTTAGGATTTCATTTGATGCAAGACTTTGGTACACAGGCATTAGTTTTCTTACCACATCAAGCCTCAAGTATGTTCTCATTGTTGTCTTGTTATATTTAGGTGTTTCTTCCCCATCTAGCTATAGGTTTATTATAAAAGCACAAAAAAGTGGGTCCATTAGGGCAGCTGGTATGCATTGGTTTGCTAGTACTTGAACTACAATGACGTAAAGTGGCATAAATAGCTTGTTTCATTGCAGGTACATCAGGGATGTTTTTTGTAATTGCACTTCGGTATATATTTGGAGTCGAGCAATTACATTTGCAATTAGGCTGCCATGCGACCCGCCATCAAGTGTTATATTTTTCTTCTTCTATTTATCCACTTTAGCCTAGAGGCCTTTACTAATCCTTTTGGCAATGTAATTAATGCACACCTCTTTTTCGATGTGGTTCAGGTTCTTTCTTCCTTCTACAATAAAAATATTCCTGGAAATCACTGCATATCCCAAAACCAGAAATATACACAATTTCCACCAATTCTGCACTTTTGACTTCTGCCTTCGTATATCTGGTAGCTTGAGATGATGACCGGTAAAATAAGCAGAAAAACCTCGTAATTGAAATAATAATTAAGTAAGAAGGTTAATGAAACTATTACCTTTCCAGGTAACACATCTTTGACACCTACATTATACAGTGCTCTATTGATCTAAATAATTTAATTATAAATGAATATGTATGAAGGTACAATGCAGATTATGTCATGATATTAATTTTTGCCATGTACCTACGTTCTAACATCTTCCTTAACAGGAGGTCCTTCTAAAAATATATTCCCTTCCCTCTTGATACTCATATGCCCCCTCGGGCCCTTCAAATCCTGCGAATTTCACAAATTTATAAACCTTTATCCTTTAATTTCGTTTCGATATACCCAACACATAAAATGCTACTTATAGGTGTAAACGTTCGTTCAAATGGCACAGGTTAGCCAACATAATATCGTAATCACCGTTTAAAAAATTTGAAAAAATATATGAACCAAAGAAGTTCAATTTCTTGTACTTATATAAGTTTCTGAATACCTTCGTTTCGAAAGAGAATAGCTCATCTCTATCTATATCACATTTTTATACAATACGATTCCAGCTTACTATGCTTCAGATTTAGGATTTATTTTTCATAAAAAAAACATTAGTTTTGTAACTTTTCAAACCGTTTTAATAAATAAGACACACTTATATATTATACAAAACAATTCCTACCTGCGCTTCATCTGTGCCATACTACGTGTACTTCCCGTTGCATGAGACTTCCACTGTGTCGCTGTGGTCGCAGCTACTCGGTAAACATGCCGGATATTTGAGCTACACCGGTTTTCCCATTTGGACTTAATTTTAGTATTAGATAGTACTTTCTGTACCGCGTACATACATGACAGTTAGAGAAGGAGTTCCTTTCTGTCAATGTCGAGATTGCACAGGAAATAAATATTTCTGGATCACAAATGAATAAAAACATTAAACAAAGCCGTTTTCAGCAAAAGTTTAGATTGAAATTGCCGTTTATACTTCGTAGCACTAATACAAAGTTTACAATCACATATCACAACTTACTTATACAGACATTGACACTAACATTGCACTACAGGAATTATCGAGATCCCTCTTCATTGATGAATTTTGAATTCATGACCACGTGAAACAAGAATAATAATAAAATATATTAGTTTAGTGAAAAGCATTTAACTGATATATTCACTCTTTACCTGAATTATAAAGAATATTCACTAACTGAGTGCACTGATTGCTGTAGCTGAAGGTTCACTTACGAGCATTTAGAGAGGCTTTGTCTTTTAATTGACAAGTTGTCATATAATTTTAAACACATATATTTATGAAGCTTATTTAGCAAAATGTCATGCTACACCATGTCGAAATCCTTGGTTACGTCCAAAACTAGTCCCATCCCAATTTTCCTATGGTCAAATGTGTCATAAGTTGTTTCAAAAACATTTATTACTGCTGAACTGGTAGATTTATCGCTCTGGAATCCATGTTGATTATTATTAAATATATTAAGTTTGAGGAACGTCACACATTATTTTTTCTAATACTTTAGAAAACGCTGAATTCAAAGTTATTGGTCTAAAGTTATTGTTGGTTTTCTCATCTCCTTATTTGAATATTGATTTTATTTTTCTACCTTCAGCTCTTGTAGAAAAGTACCACTTCGAAGAGACAGGGCTATTTGGCACAGAGTATTTAAGATATTCATACTACATTGTTTAATTAAATAGCTTGAACTTCAATCAAGGGCTTCAGATTTCGTATTTTGAGGTCCTTAATTACATCAAGTATTTTGTCTTCACAGACTGGTGACAAAGATAATGATTAATCATTTCTACGACTTAGATCTTCATTTTCTAAACTTTCAATTGAATTACTTTTCATTGGAAAATTATTTGATATATCTACAAAGATATTCTTAACCATGTTGGCTTTCTCTTGGATTTGTAACGTTTTGTTTTGTGATTTTAATACGAGGGGGTCTGAAAAGTTTCGGACCTCAACATGAAGATGGCAGCACTTGTAAATAAAAGCTAGTGAATTTCTTTGTTCATCTGTTGACAGTTACACACCAAAGTTTCAGCCATTTTGGATATGGTAAAAGGTGGTGCGGCACAGGGACACGCTAAGCACATTTTTCATAATTAAGGTCATACTATTTACTATATAATCAAAAATATTATTTTAACAGAAGCACTGAACATTTATTTCACAAAACTGAAAATTATGTAGTCCGGAATAAAATACATGAACAGAGAAAATTCATTAGTTTAAGGATGTAACAATGTCCCTTTCCCCAACCACTGGGGTAAAATGGCACCCTTTAGCGGTAAACGGACAACAAGAATTTTAGTCAGTGTCATCACTCACAAAATTGTGGCACATGAAATATGGATCATTGCCAGCCTCTACACACTTAACGTGATACCAGTTTGCACAATTGAGGCACTGAACCCAATTCTTCCCTTCCTTGTAGCACTTTTGGCATTTCTTGCATATATCTTCTGAAGCACAGGCAAGCTTCTTCTTAGTGTTCCGGGCTTTAGCTGCTACCGCCTTTTCCCTTTCAGCACGGGCAGTCTTCCTTATTTTCAAACGATTTATAAACTCCGGGCTTGTAATAACTTCTCGGTTCCCTTTTAGTTCGTGGTTTACCCTTCATTTTCAGGGTAGCTCTTGGAGGAGGACTTATCTGCTAGAAGCTTTTCGAAGGTGTAGAAGCTGGAGTCTGGCCTGCTTGTGTTGATGAACTGCGACCCTCTCAATTATTTCCATTATCTGAGATTGCATGGTGAAGAATGTCCAGCGGTGCCTGATTCTGAGCTACAAGAATCGCATTTTCAATATTAGTATCTGGATTTTCATGTTGTTTACTTTGTAAATGAACTTTTTCTGGACAAAACACATGGTCTGGAAGACTGTTGGTATTGAAGGGATAAATTCTGCAGCTCCTGAATCCGCTGATACCATTCCCAACCGTTGCTGCGCGATTCCAGGCCTCTGCCAAAATTCCCCCAAATGCAACTTTGTTGATACCTTTTCCAGGGTGTCTCCTGAAAAAGAGTCTGCAGGCATTATTGAAGAATGTCTTTAAAGGAGCAAATAATGATACATCCAGAGGCTGCAGTTAATGGGTACTGTGAGGCGGCAAGCAAAGCAGAACAATATCGTGAGCCACTGCCTTTTCTAGCGTTGGAGGATCAGAACAATGCGACCCATGTCCATCCAAAATTAGTATCACAGTTCCACTATGTTTCACAGACTTAAAGTGGTCCAGAAATAGTGGCAATTGTTCCCACTTTATATAGCCACTTTCTGATATGACGATTTTAGTTCCTGGAGGCATGCCAATCTCAAAATTCTCATTGTATCGCTTACCTTTCATTATTATAAAGGAGGACACATATTGCCTACTTGCTGAGACACATGCCTTCACACTGACGGTTTCACCCTTTTCACAGTTTGTCTGACTCACTACATCTTTCTTAGCAGGCTGTAATATCACTTTTTTGGTTTGTAGTTTAGCTGGAGCCCTGTTTCATCACAGTTAAAAATATTACCAGGTTTATTCCACAAATTATATTTGTCTAGGAGGCTGGAGATATTATCATAAAAATGCTTTACTTTGTCCCTGGACAACCCTCGATCTCGCGCGTAAGACTGTGATTCCGCTACTCTGACACTTAAACTTTTATGTCGCCTCAGAAAGTTAAAGACCCAGTCTTCACCAGTCACTTGCAGTTCGTTGATAAAATTGTGTTTTAGACCATTTACAAATGCGTACCGAGAACACGCAAATCTTTATTTGTTAGACCATATCCCAAGTTGTCAAGTTTTATAAGCCAGCTCACCAACTGTTCTGTAGCTTTAGTAAACGTAGTGTGTGTACCAAATTTGGGAATTTCTATTTTACACGCCTACGAAATGTGTTGCGCGGTACATTATATGTGGTTGCAGCAGTTGCTAAAAGCATCCTATTCTCTCTTACAGCATTCACAGCAGCTGACATACACTCCACTCCAGCGATTTGAAGTTCTTTGCCGGTTCCGAACCATATCTGCAAATCGTGAACAACCTGTTTAGATAGCCAATACTTTTGAAAACATTTATATGTGTATCATAGGTAAATATGTGTGTGTGTGTGTGTGTGTGTGTGTGTGTGTGTGTGTGTGTGTGTGTGTGTGTGTGTGTGTGTGTGTCAGAAAGCTTCGATAAGAGCGTGTCCGTATGCCACCTGTCCGTATGCCCCCTTCTACACGCTATCAATACACAGCTCCCCTAAGAGATGGCAGCAGATTCTTGGTTCTAGTAAGCATTCTACCATACTAACGTGTCCTCCATGCTGGCTGCAACATGTGGCTAAAGTTTCTATAAGCCCTCATTTTACGTATAATCCTTGCAAACTCAGCGCATTTTCTTACAGACTCAGAAATCAGTAGACGTCTATTCTTACCTGCAGAGCTTTGAAGCTTGATTCGAAGAATTCTGGAAGGTCTATACGAGAAATATTTTCCCAGCTGATCAACATAACCCTGATGAACACTCAGCGTCACAGCATGTACTGCTACCAACCTCAGAAGTAAAATGCCCTAAAATTACTTAGAAGCTGTCCGTTTGCCCAGCTGTCCGTTTGCCCAGCCTTTACCCAACTCAGTTGTTATGAAACAGTCGTTTGAGTGAGTTTCTGTGAGTGTTTTTTATGAAATGAACAATGTAGAGTAACAAGCTGTCATTATATATTTGTTTTTGAAAGGCAATACGCCTACACAAATCAAAGATCTGTTGGATTCTGTATATGGGGACTCTGCACCATCATTTGACACAGTGAAAATTTGGGTAGTGACTTTAAACGTGACCGTAAGAGCTTGGGAGGCGATGAAAGTTCGGGATGTACAAATATTGCAACTACCGACACAAACATCTAAAACTTCACCAAATGCCTTAAGCCCACCGCCGAATATAAGTGAGAGAGATATTAGAGGCTATAAACATGTCAAAAAAACCTGTCACATATTAATACAACATTTAGTCATTAAAAAACTGTCCACAGTTTAGGCGCAATAAATCCGAGTTTTGGCACCGATTTATAACTGTAGAATGAACTTGAATGCACGCCCAAAACAAAAGTACAGACCAAACAGTGGATTTTAAAGGGGTTACCTGCTACAAAAAGAGCAAAAACTGTTTTTTGGGGGGTGGCTGGGAAGCCGATGGAGACTGTTTTTTGGGACAGTCATGGAGTTATTACAATCGATTATATTGAAAGAGGGAAACTCATTACAGGGGCATACTAGGCTCTATTACTTGAAAAGATGAAAGCAGAACTTGCGGAAATCGGCCACATTTGATGAAAGATATTTCTGATTAACCAAGACAACGCACCGTCTTACACCTCAGCGTTTGTAGTGGCGAAAAGCTACGAATTACGGATTGAACTGCCTGACCATCCTCCTTACTCACCAAATCTAGCCCCTGACGTCTTCTTTTTGTTCCCTCATTTTAAAATGGCGCATTAAGGACCGAGATTTCTGACAAATGAAGAAGCAATCACCTTCGTGAACAATTATTTTGCAGTGAGAATGTCGAATGCTATTTGCAGGAGTTATAGAGATGGCAGCATCGCTGGGAGAAGTGTACTTATAGAGCTACAAGAAGACTATACTGAAAAATAAAAAGAATTCTGAAAATTTTATTGTAGCTACCTTTATTCGGTTGGAAAATTTTTAGACCACCTATGTGCAATACTTCCTTGCAACAGCATGTAAGAATTAATCTCCCGTTTTATAATATTCCACATATCTTTCTGTTTATATGTAAATTACTTTATATTTCTTGCATTCCCCAATATTTTTGCTATCTGAATAAACATTTGTAGTTTGATTTATATTTGTTATGGTATTTTACAAATTCATGGAGGCCATACCATTTCTAAGAATATGACTCAAGAATGTGAGTTGTAATCCCCTTGGTGACTCATGTACAGTGTTTTTCCCTGACTTTAACTTTAACCAGCGGTAAGGCTATATCGTAGTAGTATTTGAAGGTATTTACAAATCTAGTGAATATATGTACTGAAGCTTCCTCATACAAGTCTTCCTAAGTTTTGTGCTCCAGCAAATGTTTGAAATAGTCAATAGTTTTAGTCTTCTGCAATCTGCCCTTCTGTCTGCTATGCTTGATTTTCTAAAATTCTTTTACCTTGGCCAATTGATACTTAGTAAATATTAAAGTGAGATAGCAACTTGCGGTGTCGCATCAAGGTTCCTAGAAGCCCCGGGCCAAAACCAAACATTTTGAGCGCTTCCTTTTTCTTTTTCTTCCAATTTCAGTGGCTAGATGGCAGTAACAACCGGATGTGAAGGACATTCAATGTACCAATAAAATTATTTTGGCTCATGCGTTGCGTGCTCGTTGTAAATAAAATTATTTATCTCAACATGTAAAAAATCATGTTATTGTACTGCTGTATGGAGCTTTTTCTATAATATTGTTGGGCTATTTTGTTCCTTATTTAACCTCAAATTTCGATGTGAAAAAACACACAACAGTAGACAAATTTCAACGACATTTTAAAACTGGAAATGTAATTTAAGTTTTAATGGAGCAAGCCAACGTGAAAATAAGCCTGAAAAAAAGTTTCGTGGAATTGGTAAACTCCCGAGATTTGAAAGTCTAGCGAGAGTGTATGAGCAGCAACAATAAAATGTTTGCCTAACGTTCAAATAGTCTCAAGTTCGTATCAAGGTGAGGGTGAGTTACCTGAATAAGGCTTTTCCGAAGTTTTCCTTTATCCTGAAAGACGAGTATGGGGTAACTCTTAGCTCTATGGACCCAACTCATTGAGCATCATTTCACCCACTCCATGTTAGGTGACAAAACAAGTAGCTAAATATCGAAAATTAATATTATGACACAGCCTGAGTTGTCCCATATTTACATATTTATTTATGGTTAAATTTTAGATTAATCTATCTAGTACTTTATAATGTGTCAAGGATGTTTTACATGTAAAATCAGTTACCTTGCATTGGTTTCATTGAGCTGGTTATTTAGTTATTGTTGTAATAACGAAATTTTCTGATTCTTATTAGTGGTTTTCATCTCTAGCTACCAGAAACACAATGGCAGATGTTGAAAGTGCAGAAATAACGGAAATTACGTATATTTCGCGTTTTGTCGGTTAGTAGTGATAGACTGTATTGGTGCATCTTCCTATAGGACAAAATTATATGAGTATAATTGAAAGAATCTAAAGCTTCAAAATATTTCTCATTGCAAGACAAAGAAAGAGCTTGTAAAGTTTCTATCCAAGCAACTAAAACAAAAAACTCTTTCATTATCAAAATCCTGTTCCGGGAAGGATAACTACACCATGAATGTACAAAGCTTAAATAATAAAGATATCACATAATGATATTCATGTGTTTAACCTTGGCTTAATGTTGTTTTATATGAACACATTAAAACCAAATCACAATTACTAAATAGCTGTAATTTAGGAAAGCTGTAGTTGCAGTAATTTAAACTGGAAACTACTTACCTAACGTGTAGTGTATTATATCACACAAGCATTTTAAATTTAAGACTACTGAGACAAAACCAACTAATATATCCAAAAAATTAGATAAAATTGCTTCAAATTCCCTGAATATTTAGAACACGTTCATCACAATAGTCCTCAGACATTTTATTAATTTTTCACTGATATTGAAATGAAAATCGAAACAGTAATAAATATTTTATGCTGGACCTGTAGGTAGTAGGTGGAGCACCTCCTGTTGAGCGAGGAGTCCAGAGCTGGATTCCCGACTAGGTGGGGACATTTCTCCAAACAAGTTAATTCCCGATCGTCCCCAAAGTCTGCACGTACGAATGGGAATGCGAATGTGTGTGTCATCTAATGATTACAAATCCAAAGTACCAGCAACTCAGTGTATAAGAGTCAATACTATCACCAATAGACGATATGCTCCCAAGGAGAACGGCTGCTGATATGACCATTGCAGTTAAAGGCGGAGTACAAATGGAACAACAAATATTTGATGATATGTCGCCTTAAATTGCTGTATATGAGAGAAAGAACGCTTCGGTCTACCTTGATGTTTCTGGAAGTCATCACTGTACACCTCGAAAGCAAGAGACATAACCTAATTCCATTAACTTTCCACTTTCATTACTGTCATCATAATCCTGGTAGTTTGAGATGATGACCTCTAAATAATCAGAAAATCTTCGTTATTGTAACAATAAGTAAGGAACAAGGTTAAAGCAACTAATGTCAGCTAACAGCTTTTGCATATAAAACGCTTCTTGACTCATTATTAGCTGCTACATTAATCTGAAGAATAAAACTCTAAGTGAACATGTTACGAAGCCACACTTCAGATTATATCATGATTTTAATTTTCGGTATTTAGCTACATGCTAACATCTTTGTGAAAATCCATTACTTCCTTCTTCACGCTCATACATCCTCGCAGGCCTTTCAAATCTTGCGAGATATACAAATCAATGAAAAATTTATTCATACTTAATTTTGTTTTGTTTCAATATGGCTAAAGGTGAAATTACAATTCCGGATCTAAAATTTCTTTCATCCTGGTATACCTAGCCAAATGTGGAATCTTGTTCGCATGTTACATTGAACTCAAATAGAGTACAAATTAGGTAAATAATATTATGAAATGTTATTATTTACAAATATTTATCGTATTGGCATCATTGAATGTCGTTCATATCCGTAATTTAGCGCCATCTTGTTAAAAGGCGTACGTGTATCTGACCAGGAATTTTGGGAACCTTGATGCGGAACCAGAGGTACTTCTTGGGTTTGACACAGGCTCCAGATATTTACATGTCACTCAGCGATATGGTAATTTCTTAAATCATTTTATTCAATACCATCAATTACTCGCCACAACGACTGTAAAAATGAATATGTGCATAGAAACAGAGACACGCTGTGGGGTCGTTTAAGGGTTATCCTCTTCCGCAAAGGAGGGCCCTTCGACTCTTGCCATACCGGGACTAGGTCCCTTACTGGCATGGTGATGGGTATTTAAAAGGGATGGTGGTTAGATGGTGGCGATTAAAGTTGAGATTATTGTAAGAATAAGGATGTTTGATTTATGGGAAAGGGACTTGAAGTTACTGATTTCCAAGGATAAGTCTGGGACGCTTGTATCTTTCTCCTGGATCAAGATCATATTCCCCGAGACCTCGGATAAGGTTATTGAAACTGGGAGGTAATTTTGCATAGAAGGCATGGGATAGTTGCAATATGTAGTCAAAGAGTTTTGGGAAGGAAAGATCATAATGGATATTTTCATTTGGGATGTACCAATCGGCAGCAACTGCTGACCGAAGTTAGCGGTTTTGGAGAATCTGCAGTTTGTACAGATGGGATTTGGCCGCTGCACCCCAGACTTGGCAGGCGTAAGTGATTGCAGGTCTGAGTACCTGCTTAAATAGCAAAAGTTTGTTGCTAAGCGTCATAACAGATTTTTTGTTGTACAGAGGATAGAGCATGGCCATCCTTCTGTTTATTCTGTTTGCCACGGTTGTTATATGCTCCTTCCACGTCAGATGCATGTCCAAAACTACACCTAGGTAGCTGGCATGTGTGGACCAAGGAATGTCCGCTCCTGCTAACTGCAGATATTGAACGTCCTGGAGGGGTCTTCTAGTGAAGGTGACGGCTTGGGATTTGGTGGCGTTTAGTTTCAACCGCCAGGTGGCGAACCAGACGTGTAGCATGTTTGCGAAGATTTGAGCTCGCTGCACTGCATTTTCGTGGCGCTTAGATGCTACTGTGATGGCTGTATCATCAGAAAATAAGTATAGGTTGCAGCCCCTTAGGGTTGGAAGGGTGTTTATGTAAGTGAGGAAGAGCAGAGGACCAAGGACACTACCTTGAGGTACGCCTGCATTTATGAAGTAGGTATGAGACAGGATGTTGTCTTTTGATACAACGAAGGTGCGGTTTTTGAGATAATGATGAAGTGTGTGAATAAGGTATGACGGGATATTGTAATGTATAAGGCGATGGAGAAGACCTTCATGCCACACAGTGTCGAAGGCTTTGGAGATGTCTAGGGAAAGGGCTACAACATAGTGACGGTTGTTAAAACCTCTAACCACCTCATCCACGATGCGCAAAAGTTGATGCGTGGTGGAGTGTTGCCGTCGAAAACCAAATTGTTCAGGACGCAGGACATTATGTTGGTCTAGCAAGTTTTCAAGGCGTAGTTGGAGTACCTTTTCATAGAGCTTGCTTATCGTAGGAAGGAGACTGATGGGTATATGACTGCTTACTTGTTGTTGGTCTCTGCCAGGCTTCGGGAGGGTGATGATCTTAGCATGCCGCCAAGCTACCGGGAAGTAGGCTTATACTAGTAGGCTGTTAAATAGGTGCACTAGTAGTAAGATCCACGAGTGAGGTAGAGCTTTGAAGGCAGCGTAGGGTACGTTGTCGACACCTGCTGCTTTGTATGGACGCACAGAGTTGATTATATTCCTCACTTCAGCTACACTTGTTGGCTTCACATCATCTAATATGTGTGGTGTGCTGAGATACTGCCTTACAGACGCTGTAATTTTATCTGAAATCTCTTGATCGACAGATTCTGCAGGGTGGAATGAGGAGGCAGGATGTTCTGCCATGATTTCCACTTTATCTCTTACTGATGTAGCAACTCTCCTGCCATCAGTAAGAGGCGGATCAGATTTAGGGATCCCGAGAAGTGCCTTTGACATTCTCCATAAAGATCTGTCTTCTACATCAAGAGAACATAAACGCCTCTCCCATTCAGCGTTACTGTGTTCGAGTAACTCTAGTATTACTGGATGTTGCAACCGGTTCCGTTCACGTTTGTGAATAGGGTTGCGTGTAAGCTGAAAGCGTCGTCTTGCCTTGTTTTTATCAGCAATAAGACGCCTTAATTCATATGGAAGAGGTTTCCTGTAACTAAATGTAGTGCGCCGTGGTGGAGTGGCTTGGTCCATGATGGCTGTCATTGTGGTTGTGATGTTAGTGGCCAGTTGTTCAGCTTCTTCAAAGGTGTTACAAGGTAGAACCTCAGCAGGCTGCAAGGCCATTAGTTCAGTGTACTTACTCCAGTTTGTGTGTCTTGGATTAAGTGAGATAGCGGGCGGGGGCCTTAGGAGTAGCCCGAACCTGATAGAGGAACAGGAGAGGGTAATGATCTGAAGAGAGTTCAGGGATTGACATGACTTTGGGGAGGCCGCGGATGTTTTGCAGTAATGCGAAGTCCAGCCAGTGTGGCGGATGGCGATCCCCATAGGATATGGTGGGTGATGAGGGAGCAAGTACAGCAAGATTGTGCTTTTCGATGTAGTACTCGATTGCAGAACCCCTGTGATTACGGATGGTAGAGTTCCACAGGGGGCTCTTTGCATTGTAGTCACCCAAAGCTATGGTAGGTGAGCCTGCAGAGAAGATGGTGTCCAGTTCCTTTACATTAAAAGGTCTGCCAGGTGGAATGTAGAAGGAAAACAGGTTGAGGGGGCCTTTGTTTGTGGCCACTTGTATTCCTGTAGCTTCCAGAAGATTGGAAGGTGGCAAGTGTAGCCTGTGGCGTTGGATATTGTGGCTAATGAATATTGCAGTTCCACCATATCCATATGCTCGATCAGACCTATGACAGGCCATACCAGGGATAGAGGCCTTCTGGTGACAGGATAGATGTGTTTCCTGGACCATAAGAACTTGCACCTTGTTCACTGCAATGAAGTTTTCTGTTTCCTTTAATTTGTTCCTCAACCCATTGGCATTCCAGGAGCAAATCCTTAAACTGAGGATGTTAGCAGTTATTTTATTGCTGTCCGCCATAATTAGTCAAGAAGGTATAAACGGTGTGTACAAGGATGGTTGCAGAAGGGATGTTCGCAGGTCGCTGGGCTAATGCTGCAGCCAACGCTACTGCGAAGTCAGGTTGCAAGTGTACTGGGATTTTATCCATAAGTTTTAAGAATTGTGCATCTTGGATGGACGGATTTAAAGATGATGAGGGCATGGAATTTGGAATAGAGTGGTGCGCTGGCAGACGTTGTTGAGCCAGTTGGCGGGTCCCAGTAGAGGGTTTTGGTTTGGAACTAGCAGTTGCAATGTTCCTGGAAGCTGTGTTGGGTGCAGTGTTACTTGCTGCCTTCTGTGGCTGGGATGGTGGGTTTGCTTTAGGCAGTGTGTTTGCAGACTCCTGTTGTTTGGCGACTACCGGAGGCGAGTTTCCAGAGATTGTGGTTGCTGCGGTAGTAGCAGTCTTGCTGGGAGCGACGGTGGCCTGAAGAGCTGCTGCATAGCTCGTGTATTGCATCCTGGTAGGTGGTGGCAGACCAGGATATCGGGTACCCTTAAAAGCCTCCTTAGGGAGACCCATAGGATTAGGTACCTTTGGAGCTGCGTCAAATCTGGTGCGCTGTCCATTTTTGTTGAGCTGCATTTCAACTCGAGCTTCTTGCCAAACAGGGCATTTGGCATATCGGCAAGAATGATCGCCGCCGCAATTGTAACAGTTTGGTTTGGCTCCAGTTACTCCTAACTTTGGACAGTCTGCTCTTTTATGCCCTGGCTCTCCGCAGAAAGAACACACGGGCTACAAACGGCAACCTGCAGCACTATGTGTGAATTGCTGACAGTTTGTGCATTGCAGAGGCTTAGCCGGTGGGCGATAGGATTCAATTCGGATGGTGGCATTGAACATCCTCGTCTCCTTGTATATCTGCTGGTAGCTCCCTTCCTTTTTCAAGGCTACTCTGAAGTGTGGAAGAAGTTGCGGGGTTTGGCTACGATTAGAGCGTAGCTGCCCAACTCTCTCCACTGGTTACTGCAGCTCCTTAAGCTTTTCAGAGACGTCTGCCTCGGTAATGTACATGGGCAGGTCTTTTAGAGTTACGTACAGAAGTTTCACTTCTGGCAGTAGAGTGGTCAGGAATTGGGTGTTGCTTTCGGTGAGCACTTTCCGGAGGAGACGATGGTCGTCAGATGACTCCGGTAGAAAGCAACAGTGCCGCTCATGTTGCGGACTGAGTATTTTAGATTTGTGTATTTTGCATTTAGATGTGCTGTGAGATCCCTAGCCTTACTCGGGTCTCTTAGAAAGATTGGTGTGGCCTTTCCTGAACGGGCTGTAACATTACCCTGTGCTGGTGGAACTCCTGAGGTTGTAGCAGAAGTGGTTGGAGCTGCTGCTACTGCAGGGGTGTTGTTAGGTAAGGAGGCAGAAGGTTCTGTGCATCTCCGTTTATTTATGGGCACCGTAGATGCCTCCTCCTCGGTTACCATGGGTAGACTATTGAACCTGTTTGTAGTAGGTATAGGCTCAGGTTGATGCGGATGCTTCAGAGCTTTACCACGTGGCTTATTAGGTGCGACTCCCTGTTTTGCAGTAGTCGTAAACTTCTCATTGAGAAGCAAGATATTAGCTATATCTTCTACACGCACTCTGTGTGCAGAGTAGAGTTGAAATGCGTTTAGAGTTTCTTCCGGTTTAGCATTTACTATGGTGTTGTGCAGTTCCCGGTCAGCCAGTTCCAGGAATTTTTGTCTGGCCTTCTTCTCCAGAGTCAGTATTCTTACATCTCCTTTAGACAAGGGCATGAGAGGACCAACTATGATTTCGCTGTCCATGAAATAGCGAAAGTCTCCTCCTTTAACGTAATAGAGGAGGCATTCCGGCTCATCGGAAGCCTCATTATCATTTTCCGGAGCTGGCAAAAATTGGTCAAGAGCTTCGGAAACAGAAGCGACTTCATCTTCCTCCATGTCGTCGTGCAGCACGACCAATAGCGGCCCACAATACACTTACCAATGAGAGGGCAGTATTGGCCAATGAGGGAGTAGCAGGGCTACGCCCTGTTACTAGGGGAATGTCTCGGGGAATCTTATATCTAATAGATAGAGGAAAAATTAGAAATAAAGAAAGAACAAGTGTAGGGTGCTATAAGCCCGAGTATCAGAAGGCCTACCGGTAAGGGCGCCTAGAAACCGGTCACTAGGACCGTTGGCTGCAGCCTTGATACTCTGCCCAATCACTTTGTAGCTCAGGCTGGCACAATGATGCTGCTTCCGCAGGCTCGCAGACACGAAGCTGTCCCGAAGCTGCAGCTAGCTGGTGGCTGCTCGCTGTAGTCCTGGCATGTCTACTGCAGAGCGTCTCTATGTGTCAATGTTCTCTCTTCGAAGTCTCGACGAGAAGTCCAATAGAAACAGTAGCTGAATTTGTTGAACCTATAAGTGATTTTGCATTTCTTCGTTCCGAAATACACTATTTCCTGTCAACCTACATTGATTATTAAATAAAATGTGACTCCAATTCATTTTTTTGCACATTTACGACATATTTTGCAACAAATCGGAGCATCACAGTTGTCCTGTTGTGGAAAGTATTTTTAATAAATAATACATATTGATATATACATAGTTATTACAACTTGGCTGTCATCTGCAGGATGTTATGCGTACTTCGTGTTGCATGAGGTTTTGTTGTGTCGCTGTGATCGCTGTCCCTCCGTAAACACGATCGATATTTGAACAGAACCATTTTCCACATAGGGCCTATTTTAATCTTAAAATAATAATTTATTTACCACGTAATACATGGTAGGTTTAGGAGGCAGCTCCGTGCTTTCTATTAATTGCATTGTGTCAATATGTAGACTGCACAGGAAATAAATGTTTAGGTATCTAAAAACGAAAAGGTTTCCAACAAAACAAATATTTAGAAAGCCGGTTAAATATCGATATGTTCAAGGGCGAAATGGGAAGATCTTTCAGTAAATATCACAATTAAACAAAACCCCTTAGGTGAAAAAAAAAATATTAAGCACCTTTGATTTTGCCATTTGTTATAAATATCTCTAATTATTTAAATTAATGTAATAGATGCTTAGAATATATGTATAACAAATGAAAGGCATATTTTAAATTTTCAGGCAATATCCTCAAAAGACCTTTTCATTCTCAATAACTTTGTATATCTGGTAAACTGTAAGATATAGACAAAATATTACTACAGATATAATGTAGGTCTTGTTGTAACATACAATTTATGTTTGATGGGTTTTAAAATAAACATTTCACATTTACACTTTTTTACTTTTCTGAATTTCCCAAATGATATACTTTTCGAACCTGGGTTATTGCAGCAGCAATGCAAAGCCCTAACGATTAGACGATGACGGCTACTGAGAGATGCTGTTTGAGATGCTTTCAGTGAGTGTAGATATCTGGAAGTTTTCGAGAGTAGCGTTTCTTTGTAACAGAAACTGGAGTAATAGAGTTATCAATAGATATACATACAAGGTCAACGCTTTTTGCTGTCGGTTCTCCGTATAATCCTCGGATTAGTTATTTAGGCTATAATTCATAATTTTCAGCCTCTACTACCCAGAACTACAGTAGCTGCTTCATGAAATTCTCCCAGGTTAAGAAGAGGTTTAATACCGTCACTTTCACTTAGAATATGTTGACGTTTGGTATTGAATGGAGAAATATTAAGCACAGGTAGCAAATATGAAATTTATTAAGTACAATATCCGGATACACATAACTGTATAAAGACGAAGCCAGAAGTCCATTAAATATAAGGAGCTATAAGCCCAGCACGCTGGGGTCCAAAACTAGACAATGATAAAACATCTGATTATTATAATGTTATTGAAATGGTTTATAATAATAAATAAGCTTACCAAAAAGCACTTATTTAACGTCATATATGCGATCTGTCAACGAATGTTTCATACTTAACCGCTAAATTGCGCGATTATTTAATAGTTGGTTTTATACTATTATTTTTCGAAGAGCAAGGTTTGCTTCGGCTTAACCTTAGCTGGGGATGAGGTGTGCTTCCATTCCATTGATTGTCGCTTACTTTCAGGGGTGTCGTAAGAAGCCCAAGTTTCATTTCCTGTGACTATCCGTGTCAGAAATTCTTCGCCGCCTTCATTATGACAGATCAAAAACTGAAGTGCACTACCCAACCGTTTTGTTTTTAGGTGCTTAGTAAGAATCTTTGGCATCCGACGTGAGCGAAGTTTACGATATTTCAGTTTCTCGGGAACAATTCCATGAACTAGTGATCGTGAGATTTGGGGAAATTCCATAGCGAGAGCATCAATTGTAAAGTTGCGGTTTACCTGGATCTTGTCATCAATCGTGGCAACCAGTTCTTCTGTACCCTAAGATAGACGCCTCACGTTCAAGAGTTCCCGAGTTCGAATCTCGGTCAGGGTGGGTTACCTGGATAAGGTTTTATCCGATTGTTTCCCTTATCCTTACAGATGAATGTCAGCTATCTCTGAGCTCCATGTACCCTGGACACATTTGAGCATTATTTCACCCATTTCATTTACCGTACGATATGACCTAACGTTGGAGGACGTAAATTAAAAAAAAAAACTTAGATGGACGCCCCTTTCGTTTCTCTTCGCGCTCTTCACTACAAACCTTCATTGAACTTTCGGACCCATTTTCTCACCATTGTATCACTCAACGTATTTTGTCCATAATCACCGCAAGTTTGCCAATTTATTTCATTTGATTTCACTTTCCTAGCATTCAGAAAACGAATCACAGATTTGATTTCACAAACAGCGGGATTTTCAATCAACACCGACATTGTAAACAAGCACAACAAGGCATACGTTTGTTCTCCGTGATAGAAAGCGTCTACAGCGCATGAGCGGAACTGCGATCGCAGCGCTGCAGTGTAGATAAATTGAAACAGAGCTTACTTTCTGGAGGCCCGTTCTATTTTAGTAATATTTATTCTTATCCGTTGCAACCATAGCCGTCACTTTCGAATTCTACATCACATTTCCAATTACAGTAGTCCCAATGTTCACAATTTCTACAACTACCGCTCTCTAAATGTGAAGCATCAATCGTTGAATCAGTCTAATTGCCTTCAAGATCCCTACACACATGTATCATATATTAAGCAGTGAAGTTAAAATCATGTAAGCCACCTACAGAAGTATAGGCGAACAGTAGCAATTTAAATCGATATATACCATATAAAGATCTGAACAGTAATCATACATTCATTTTGATAAAAAGGGTGTAACATACCATTTTTGTTGTCTAGATATTAAGGTAATCATTAATATGAAAGCTTCAGGCGCTGGAAGCTAAAAAACACCTTTTATGCAACATGGCAGTCATCATTTCCCCTAATTGTTAGAGATAACATCTATTTCACAACAGTCTGTTCCTGATTAGTAGACTATTCCATGTATTAAACACGTCCATTAGACATTGCTTCTACTATGTTGCAATAAGAATCGAAATACGAAGAGAGGATGAATGTTTTAGACTTATACAAGTTTTGCAAACCTTTTCTCTGACACACAGTAATTGTTGACAGTCTACATCGATTATTGTATAAAATACAGCTTCATCTTACTATTGATGACACTTACGACATGCTTGGCACAAAATCTAAATATTACCATCGTTATGCTCTAGATAGTCCGCTTAACAACTAAGACATTTTTATATATACAAAACAATTTCAACTTGCGCATCATCTGTAGCGTAAAACGTGTACTTCGTGTTACATGACACTTCCACTGGGTGCTCTGCTCGCAGTCACTCATTAAACACGCGGGACATTTGAACTATATGTTTGTACTGGTTTACTACGTCGAGCAAAAGCTTAGTGTTAAAATAATATTTTCGGTAGCACGTACCTACATAATATATGGAGGAGGACTTGCATTCTCTCGTTGTCAAGATTGCTCAGGAAATGAATATTCTGTGTCCATCTCAATCCAAAAAAGACACCTTTTCAGCGAAACTCAAAGCAGGCAAACCTTTAAATACCAAACTTATATACAGGTTCAGCACCTTCAATGGTGACGCGTGAACAACTTTAAGAATATATTTTTAAAAAATCGGCCCACAAATCAAAACGTTCTCAAAATCTTTGACTTTGTCAATTGTCATAAACAGCTCTAATGATTTTAATTAAAGTTCTATATGTCTAAAATATGCGTATGACAAACGAAATGTGTCTCTTAAACTTGCAGGAAAGGTCTTCAGAAATCCTTTTCGTTATGAACGTCTTGTGTATGACTGGTAAACTCTAAGAGAGACAAAATGTTACTACACATATAATGTAGATTTTGTTATAACATACAATTTGTCTGATCAGAGCCAAACATTGCACTTTTACTCTATGTTATTTTTTCTGTGTTTCCCAATAGTTATATTTTTCTAACCTTGCTAATTACGACCACAAACAATGTCCTATCCACTAGACCATCACAGCTAATGAGGTAAGTTATGAAAGATACTTTCAGTAAGTGAATGAACTTCAATTTTTTTATAATTTTAAACACATATACTTTAAAGAAGTTTAAAATACTTTAGTTTTATGAATATATGTGTGAAATTTGTATCTATTACGTGTCTTATGATTGTGTATTTCAGCATTTCTGTCATAATTTGTGTTATTAGCCTTCATATCCGTTAATAATTATTTTTTCATATATAAACTTGGTGGGATCCAGAAATTGAAATTCCTGAAATGATTTCTGCAGCCTTCTGATTTTGGAATATCACACATAACACTTAGTCTTTTTTCATTGCTTAAATATTATTTTACTCTTATCGCACTTTTCCTTAGAGTTACAGTGTAAGGCAGTAAAAAATAAAAATAGACAAATTAACAAATTTTGAGTACCTTATATGGATTTAACTGTGTCACAAATGACCCTAATGAATACTATAACTCATTATTGCAGTTTATAAAGGAAGGGGTTTCAGTCTGCTCCTACAGGTACAGAAAGGTTGTGTCAAATAAACTGACACATAAACCATGGGTTAATAGTAACTTTTTGGCTCTAGTTAAAAAGAAAAACTTACTGTATAGCAAAACAATATGCGAATTTCCCTCTCCGATAGCAATTGAACTGTACAAAAAGAGTGCAAACGAAGTAACTAAAATGAAAACGGAACTTTAAGAAGCATATTACTCAAATAAACTGAATAACTCCTATAATCCAAAAAAGGTATGGATGACAATAAATGGAATCTTAAGAAATAAAACCCCAGTACATTGCAATCAAATATAAACAATAATGGTAGGTAATCAAAAAATAGTATATCAATTAGAAATATGTGAATGTTTTAACCAATACTTTGTAAATATACCTGATGAGTTAGTGAAGATATGTATAACTACACAATATACTCCACCACCTTATAGTTCAGTAAGAAATAGTTTTTTTTTATATCCAACAGATAATAATGAGGTTCTAAAAATGATAGCAAAAATAAAAAACAAAGGTAATAAAACAGATAATATTTTATCAAAAGAATTGTTAACAAGGTGCAAGTACAGTTTGGTTCCACACAGTGCAACCTTTATTAATTTATCACTTAGTTCAGGTTCAGTACTTGATGGTTGTAAAATCACTAGAGTTGTCCCAATTTATAAGACAGGTGATAGAGTAATTATGGATAATTACAGACCTATAAGTATTATTCCTGTATTTGCCAAAATTCTGGATAAAGTAGCAAAAGTTAGGTTATTACATCATCTAGAAAAACACAACTTTTTTCACAATCATCAGTATGGATTTATTAACAAATCTTGCTGCCACGGTAGATATTATCGTACCTATTCAAAGAGCTCTGGATAGAAATCGTTTAGCTGCTGGTTTATTTATTGACCTAAAAAGGCTTTTGACACTGTAGATCATACTTTATTACTAAAGAAACTTGAGTATGCTGGTGTAAGAGGACTTCCTCTCAACTAGTTTCAGAATTACCTCAGTAATAGGAAACAATTTGTAAATATGAAAAGCATTTCCAGTTCTCTTATCAGTAATTAATCATGGTGTTCCACAAGGTTCTGTATTAGGTCCTATATTATTCCTAATTTTTATAAATGACATAGGATGTTTAAGAGTAAAAGGTAAATTGACTATGTTTGCTGATGATATATGTTTGTTATATATAAATAACTCTGAGCACCAGCTGATATATGACATAGAGCAAGACCTGAATTCATTAAACAGCTGGTTTAAGGGCAATAAGTTAACATTAAATGTCTGTAAAACAAAATATATGTTATTTCATAAAAGATCATACATACCAGTAGTAAATAACAAGATACATGTTGATAACGCAGTGATTGAAAGTGTAACAAAAATCACATATCTAGGTTTGATTCTAGACAGTACGCTCACATGCAAGGACCATATCATGCATGTAAAAAATAAGATTCTTCCTGTGTTAGCTGTATTTCACAGGCTGAAATTCAAAGGATTCAGTGTAAATCATTTATGAAGTATCTACCATGCTTTAATTCAGTCTCATTGGGATTACTTAAACATCGTATGTGGTAACTCTGTTAAATATTTCATTCATGACCTCGAAGTACTTCAAAATCGTGCCTTGAAAATAATCTAGAATCTACCCTTTAGAACAAACACATAAACACTCTACCCTGTAACTAACATTTTACCATTACAAGTAAACATAGAGTTGTCCTTGATAATATACCTCCACAAAATAAAAAACAATCTTCTAAAGTCCAATCTAACATTTGAAAGCTCCTCACACACACACACACACACACACACACACACACATATATATATATATATATATATATATATATATATATATATATATATATATTACAAGAAATAAAGGAAACTTAACAAAACCAACAATGAACACTTCTACTTAGGCTTGAACAGCTTAACCTCACACGTTATCAACTTATATAATGCGCTGCCACTAGAACTGAAAGGCTGCAGGAACATAAAAGGTTTTAAAAGGAAAGTTGCAGAAAATTTACTGAAGGCATATATTGATAGCTGATAAAATGTTACACATTTATAGCTGGTTTGAAAGATGAACTGGTTAAAAATTAATATGGATTAATGTCCCATAGAATATGTAGCTTCTATTTTTCTGTTAAGCTCTTTGTTACTATTATTTCTTGAGTTATAGTGAATGTGTGTATCTTTGTATGTTTCATATATGTTATACTTGTACGGTAATTCATTCCTCCTATGAAAATGTAATATAAGTATTGTTAAGGGCTGATTGCCATCATTTTATAAATTTTTGTATTGTTCCCTGGCATGAGCTATGACTCTGGGAACCTTTTCAGATAACAATAAATAAATGTTACTCGAGCTCTCAGCTAATACAGAAGTAAACAAACTCCTCTCAGCTTCACTGCTAACCTATCAAAATGTTTGTCCAAGCTTACATATCTGTCTTCCCACAAACATAGAAATAAAGGTGTCAATGTCTGTATAAATAAGTTGTGATACCTGACTGTACACATTGTATTAGTGCTACCAAGTATAAACAGTAATTTGTGTAAGTTTGTGGTAATCTTAATATAGTAAATAAGTTTAAGTAATTGACTGTAAATGTTGAGTAATAATATCCCAAATATTTTGACGATTCGATAGTTCTGTAAGAATTCATTGGCTGATAAACTGAACTGAATTGAAATAAGAGTTCCCAAATAGTTATATTTACTGAAAGCAGTTGCTGCAGTTCCTCTCGATAGCCGTGAGTCGTCTATTACTTAGGACATTGTGTTCTGGCCAAAGTAACCCAGATTAGAAAAGTGTAACTATGAGGAAATTCATTAAAATAACCAAGTGTAAAACTGAAATTATTCACTCTAAAAAGTAAAATGTATGAAACCTAACCTTAATGCTGCAACAAGATCTACGTTATACGAGTAATAAGATTCTGTCTATCTCTTAGCTTTAACACTTATACAGAAGTGTTTAAGAATGAATAGATCTAAGGACATTGCCTCCAAATTTAGCTTACGCATTTCACTTGTTGTACTTATATGTTGAACGTATTGTACTTATTTATATCATTAGGGCCATTAATTTAACAAATGACAAAGTCAAAACTTTCGACAAATTTAAGGGGCAGTGTGTTATTGTAAATTTTTTTCAAAATCTCCACATGTCGTCTTTAAAGACACTGAAGCTATATATAAGTTTGTTGTTTGAACGGCTTTTAATTTCAAGTTTTATTGAAAACACTTTTCTTTAACTGTTTTATTCATTTGTGATACGGAAATATCTCAAATGTCCAATCGCGACATTTACATAAAGCAGCTTCTTCTCTACCTGTCATGTATGTACGCGGTACATAAAGTATTATTTTAATACTAAAATTAAGCCCGAAGAAATAAATCGCTGTAGCTGAAACACCCGGCATGGTCACTGAGTAACCGCGACCACAGCGACACAGTGGAAGACTCATGCAACGCGCAGTACGCGTAGTATAGTACAGATGGCGCGCAAGTTAGAATTGCTCAGCATACATAAGTTAGTATGTCTTATTTATTAAAACGCTTTTAAAATTATTAAACTCATGCTCCTTTTCAATAGAAAAATATATGGCTAATGTGAAACATAGTAAGCTGGAACCATATTCTAATAAAAATTGGATATAAATGGGGAAGACCTATTTCACGCCGGAACGAAAATATTCAGAAACTTATATAACCTCAGGAAAATTAAGTTCTTTCGTGCATAAATTCCTACCATTTTCGTCGGTTAAGGCTATGACTATATTTTATTAATTGAGCCGCCCTGTACCATATTTGAGCTCGGTGTAATTAAGATACTAAGTTGGCTAAGCTGAATTATTTGAATGAAATTCTAAAGCTAGAAATAGCAATTTAAGCTTCAAGGGGATGCAGCACTATTAACCCGAAGTCCAACAATTTTTAGCCAATCTTACTGAAACTATTACCAAATAATTCTGATGCATATTGGACACATAATTAAAATTTTGATTTTTTTGTCTGCAGTGGTTTTTGAGTGATTTGTGAAATTCAAAATTTGGGCAAAATTCAAACCAATCCGCACGATGAAATTGTGGAAATTTTAATTTTTTTAATCCTAAAAATATTTAGATGGTTAGGAAGAAAACTTCATATGAAGTTCTTGTGCTGGATTTGGTTACAGAGATAAAATAAGGTAGGCAACAATCAAAGAAAGCCAAAAAATTTTCAAACTTTTGATTTTATATATTGTAACTTTGTGGGTTCGTGGAATTACAAGTCCAATTTGCCGAAATTCTAGATGTTCTTTATTTCCTTCGAAATACACTGCTCAATTCTCATGTAACAACATTACTTCACATAGCAACACAATCTTCCAAGGTCGATGACGTTAACAAACAGCGTCCAGTTTACAAGATTAGCTCTCGTTACAACAACACCATTGTTACAAATGACTCATAGCTATCCATGGCTTCTTTTTATACACCCATTCATGAATTCCAGACTGTTCTGTCAATCACTAGATTTTTCTGAAATAAACAAAGCATCAAATGACGTAATCCGAATATTCTATCACCTTCGAGAAACGTGAAACCCTCTCTGGGCCGGCAAGACTTTGTCTCTGTGATAAGCTATTCGTCTCTTGCTTATCCGCGCTAACGTTTATTGCCGGCGCTTTGTGAACGGTAGCCGCCTATAAGTTCCTTTGTGTACACTAGCTGCGCGATTGTTAACTGATTATGCCAGCTCTTTATTACCGTGAAATATTATCCGCCGTTTGTTTTCTATTTGAGTCGAAACTTTTCTCCCTGTTGCCGCAAAATTGCTCACTCCTCAACGCTGGCCGTCCCGAACATCACGATGCTAGCGAGCCAGACGATCCAGGTGTACCACCAACATCCTTCCCCGGGGTACCTTCTGGATGCGGTAGGACACGCAACCTCTTCACCACCCGGTACGGTCCTTGCCATGGTTACTGGAGCTTCGGGCACCGTCCCTTGGTCCGGGTAGGCGGTAAAACCAGACTAGGTCACCCTTCTGGAACCCTTGGCTGTTGACTTGCCTTTCGTATCGGGTCTTCATGCGGTCGCTCGCCTTCTCGATGTTCTGACGAGCCCTCTCATGGATGCCGTGGAGATAGTCCACTAGGATCCCGCCATAATCGGTTGCCGTCTGTTTTGCATCCGGAGGGTTTCCAAAGCAAGATCACAGTGGAGGCGTAACTCTGGGCCGAACATTAAGTTGGCTGAGGTCATCCCAGTGGTGTCATGTGTTGACGAGCGGTAGGCCAGCAGGAACAGTGGCACCTTGACGTCCCAGTCTCACTTGTGGCTCACCACGACCTTCCTCAGGAGCTCTTCTTAGGTTTTGATATATCTGCCCACCATGGCGTCCGACTGTGGATGTAGGGGTGTAGTGCGGGTCTTGTTCACCCCAAGCCTTTCTAGTGCCTCATTCATCTGATTGGATTCAAAATTGGTGCCCTGGTCGCTGTGGAGCTCTAACGGCACCGTAAATCGGCAGAACACTTGCTTCACAAGGCTCTCTGATAATGTATTTGCCTCCTGGTTTGGGAAGGCAAACACCTCCGGCCACTTGGTGAAGTAGTCCACGACCACCATCAGGTACTTCTTACCACGGTCGGATACTGCGAATGGTCCAGCTATGTCGACGGTTGGAATGGCGCTCCGACGTTGTAATGCTACGTGCAACCCCGGCTCCTAGTCTCGGGGACACAAGTGATATAGAAGGCACCAGCTCTCAGCACCTGCTGGCGGCCTCAGCCGGTGGTAGCGTTGTCGGAGTTTGTCGATCGTTCGTTGTGCTCCCAGGTGTCCTCCTGAAGTACCGGCTTGCACTTTCTCTAAGACCCCCAGAATCTTACTCCAGGGAAGCGCCAAATTCTCCCTCTGCGTCTTCTCATCAAGTGATTCACATGCCCGGAACAGCACGGCCTCTCGTCTTTAGTGAGTCCCATTGGGCCCAGTACCACTTTTAGGTGGTGCTCCTTGGTGTGGTGTCCTCCCAAGTTGGTATTGTCCCTGTCTCCACTTTTCTCAAGAGTAGCCCCTATTCTGCGTTCGCCTGCTGCTCTCTCCTCAGGTCTGCGCTATCCCAGCCATCCGCAGGCACTGTGGGGCTCACTGAAGACAGGAGATGGCGTACTGTTCTGGGTATGGGAATCACCTGATGGGAATACAAGGAGAGAAAAGTTGGTACTTCCCCGAAGGAAGGTTCCAGAAGTCTTGGAGAAAGTGCACGCCGGTGCTTCAGGAGGACATTTGGGAGCAAACCGAACGATCGACAAACTCCAACAGTGCTAGTGCTGGCTGAGGCTCCAAGCAGACGCTGAGAGAAGGTGCCGTCAATGTCATGTGTGCGCGGCAATTCGCGGCCCCAAGACTAGGAACCGGGGCAGCATGTAGCAGTACAACGTCGGAGTGACATTCAAAAGGATCGCCGTCGATATAGCTGGATCATTCAGTGCCTGGCCGAGGAAACAGGTACCTGATGGTGGTCGTGAGCTAATTCAACAAGTGGCCGGAGGTGTATGCCATTCCGAAACAGGAGTCGAAGGCAATCTCAGACTGCCTTGTGGAGCAAGTGTTCTGCCAATTTGGGGCCGTTACAGCTCCACAGCGATCAGGGCACAATTTTGGAGTCCAACCTGATGAAGGAGGCACTAGAAAGTCTTGGGGTTAAGTGGACCCGCACGACACCTCTACACCCCAGTGGATGTCATGGTCGAGGGATACATCAAGACCTTAGAAGAACACCTGAGGAAGGTCGTGGCCAGCCATCAGCGAGACTGGGATATCAAGGTGTCGTTGTTCTTGCTGACCTATCGCTCGTCAACACATGACACCAGGGGAATGACGCCAGCCAGATTAATTTTCGGCCCAGCGCTACGCCTCCCCTGTGATCTGGCTTATGGAAGCCCCCCCCGAATGCAAAACAGCCAGCAGCCAACAATGTGGAGATCCTGGTGGACCTTCTCCACAACATGCATGAGATAGCTCGTCAGAATATCCAGAAGGCGAGCGACCGCATGACGATCCGATATGACAGGCAAGCCAACAGACAAGGGTTCAAGTAGGGTGAACTAGTACCGCCCTACCCGGACTAAGGGACGATGCCCGAAGCTCCAGCAACAATAGCAAGGACCGTACCGGCAGGTGAAGCAGATTAACGACGTGGTCTACCGCATCCAGAAGTCTCCCCGGGGGAAGATGCTGCTGGCACACTTGGATCGTCTGGCCCGCTACGATGGTGCTGTTTGGGACGACCAGCCTTGAGGAGGAAGCACTGTCGCATAATGGGCATAAAGATTTCGGCGCAACTAGATAATAGACGGTGGATAATGTTTCACGAGCTTGCATAAGCAGTTAACTATAACGCGGGTGGTGTACACAAAGGGGCCTTCAGTTGAAGAAAGCTAAGATAAGGGACTTGCCGGCACAGATAGGATTTCCCGTTTGGAAGATTCGAAAGATATCTCGATTGAAAGACTATAGTGGTTTTTCTTATTTGGTCGAGAAGTCTCTCGAATTATGAATGAGATATGTAAGCTATTGTGACACGCCAGCAGGAGGTTTTGTAAAACAGTGAGTTGAGTTATGTAACAAGAGTGTTGTTGTAAAACGAGAGTCAGCTGTGAAGTGTAGTAACGAAAGCTAATGTTTGTTATTGTCATCGACCTTGGTGCTGTAGATTGTGATGTGTGATGTAATGTTGATACGTGACAATTGATCAGTGTATTCCTAGGGAAATATAGAACTTTTAGAATTTCGGCAATTTCGACCTTTAATTCTACGAATCCACAGTCACAATACAAAGCAATTACAACTTGCGCGTCACCTGTAGCGTAAAACGTGTACTTCGTATTACATGATACTACCACAGTGTGCTCTGCTCGCAGCCACTCAGTAAACACGCGGGACATTTGAACTACATGTTTGGACTGGTTTTCTTCGTCGAGCAGAAGCTTAGCGTAAATACATTATATGTGGAGTGAGGACCTGCATTCTATCAATATCAAGATAGCACAGGAGGTAAATTTTCTGGGATCAGCTGAATCTAAAAACCAACTTTCCACTGAAATTCAAAGCTGGAAAACCTTTAAATACCAAACTCGTATATAGGTTCAGCATCTTCAAGGGTAACACGTAGATAAGTTTAAGAATATGTTAAATTAATCGCCCCTCAGATGAAAATTTCTCAAAATCTTTGCCTTTGTCGGTTGTTATAAATAGCATTAATAATTTTAATTAAAGTACTATATATATAAAATAAGTATCTGACAAATGAAATATGTCTCTTAGACTTGCAGAAAGTGTCCCCAGAAATACTTTTCATTATGAACGACTTCTGTATGGCTGGTAAATTCTAAGAGCTAGAAAAAATTTTACTACACATATAATGTAGATTTTGTTCTAACCTACAATTTATGTCTGACCAGAGCGCAACATTTTGCATTTACACTATGTTATTTTTCTGTGTTTCCCAATAGATATACTTTTCTTACCTAGCTTATTGCGGCCACAAACAATGTCCTATCCACTAGATGATTTCAGCTAATGAGAGAAGTTATGAGAGATGCTCTCTGTGAATGAATGAATTTCAACTTGTTATATAATTTTGAACACATACGAGTGTATTTTAAAGAACTTTAAAATAACTTACCTTTATGAATATATGTGTGAAATTTATGTCCATTCCGTGTGTTATGATTGCCAATTTCAACATTTCTCTCATAACTTGTATAATTAGACTTCATATAAATTAATAACTATTGTTTCATTTATAAACTTGGTGGGATTAAGAAATTGAAATTCCTGAAATGATTTCTACAGCCTCCTGATTTTCTAACACCACACAATTCTTAAAGTCTTCTTTTGTTGGAAATAATCATTTCTTCCACACTAGCGGTGTGTAGGCTAAGGTTTGAATAAATAGAGCAGAACTGAAAAATTCAATGCCATAAACGGGATTTGAACCAGGGATCTCCCGATCTCCGTACGGTTGCTCTAACCAACTGAGCTACTATAGCCAACATGCTGACTCTTATACCGGGAAAACAATGAGTCAGTTGAGGAATATAAGATCATGTCGGCAAGTTAGCCATAGTACCTCAGTTTGTTAGTGGAACCACACGGAGAGCTGGAGATCCCTGGTTCAAATCCCGGCTATGGCACTGAATGTTTCAGTCTGGCTCTAGTAATCCTTCTCTTGTTGCTTAAATATTATTTTACTGTTGTAGTACTTACCCACAGTGTTACAGTGTATGAAAATATATAACTAAAATAAGCAAAATAACATGTTTTGAGGACCTTAAATGTTACTCGAGCTCTCAGCTGATACAGAAGTAAACAAACTCGGCTCTGCTTCACTACTAACCTATCTATAGGTTTGTTCCAACTTATACTTTTCCTAAACTTAAACATGTGAATAATAGTGTCAATGTCTGTAAAATAAGTTTATGATATGTGATCATACACATTGTATCAGTGCTACCAAGTACAAACAGTAAATTCGGTAAGTTTGTGCTAATATAGTACCTGAGTTTTAGTAATAGATTGTAAATACTGTGTAATATTCTCCCAAATGCATTGACGATTCTATAGTTCTGTAAAAATTCTTTGGCTAATAAACTAAACTGAAATAAGAGCTCCCAAATTATTACATTTGTTGAAAGCAGTTGCTGCAGTTCTTCTCGATAGCCGTGAATCATTAGCACTTGGGACATTGTGTTCTGGCCTACGTAAACCAGATTAGAAAAGTATAACTATTGGGAAATTAAGAGAAATAACGAAGTGTAAACCTTAAATGATTCACTCTATAACGTAAAATGTATTAAACCTAACTTTTTGCTGCAACAAGATATAGGTTATACGAGTAATAAGATTTTGTCTATCTCTTAGCTTTACCTAATATACAGAAGTTTTTCAGAATGAAAAGATCTAAGGACATCCTCTGCAAACTTAGATTATGCATTTCACTTCATATACTTATATTTTGAATATATAGTACTTATTTAAATGATTAAGGTCATTCCTTTAACAAATGACAAAGTCAACATTTTGACAAATTTAAGGAGCAGTGTGTTATTGTGAATTTTTAAAAAAATCTTCACATGTCCTCTTTAAAGACACTGAAGCTATATATATAGCTATATATATAAGTTTGTTAATTAAACGCTATTCAATTTGAAGTTTGGTTGAAAACGCTTTTCTTTAATGATTTTATTCATTTGTGATACGGAAATATTTATTTACTGTCCAATCACCACATTTACATAAAGCAACTTCTTCTCTACCTGCCATGTATGTACGCGGTGTAGAAGAAACTATTTTAACACTGATATTAAACCCGAAGAAATAAATCGCTGTAGCTGAAACACCCGGCACGTTTACTGAGTGGCTGCGACCACAGCGACACAGTGGAAGACTGATGCAAGGCGAAGTTCACGTAGTAAAGGACAGATGTCGCGCAAGTTAGAATTGCTTGGCATACATATATTAGTATGTCTTGTTTATTAAAACGCTATAAACATTATTAAACAGATGTTCCTTTTTGATAGAAAAATATATCCCTAATGTAAAACATGGTAAGCTGGAACCATATTTTAATAAAAATTGGATATAAATGGGGAAGAATTATTGCACGCCGGAACGAAAGTATTCGGAAACTTATATAAGTGCAGGAAATTGAACGTTTTCCGTTCATATATACTTACCAATTCGTTCCTCATTTGTATATGCATGTGATGATATTTCCATAATATGCTACAGCCATTTTGTACCATATTTGAGCTCAGTGTTCAATGTAATTAAGATATTAAGTTACCTAAGCTGTTCTATTTGAAAGAAATTTTAATGCTAGAAATAGCAGTTAAAGCTGCAAGGGGATGCAGCACCGAAAACTCGAAGTCTTACTTTAACTCTAAATCAACAAATCTTGCTGAAGTTGCTACCACTTAGTTCTGATCGATATTAGATACAGAATTGAAAATTTGATTTTTGTGGCTAAGTTGTTTTTGAGTAATTTGTGAAATTCAAATTTTGGTTGAAATTCAAACCACTCCACAAAATGAGATTTTCGAAATTTTAATTTTTGTATTTCTAAAAATATTTAGGTGTTTATGAACAAAAGATCCATCATATGATGTTCTTTTGCTGGATTTAGTTCCAGAGATAAAATAAGGTATGGAAAAAACAAGAAAAAGCCTAAAAATAACCAAACCTATTATTTTGTATATTGTAACATTGTGGGTTGGTAGAGTTAGAAGTCCAATTTGCTGAAATTCTAGATGTTCTTTATTTCCGTCGAAATACACTGCTCAATTCTCACGTAACAACATTACTTCACATAGCAACTTCCAAGGTCGAAGACAATAACAAACAGCGTCCAGTTTACCAGATCAGCTCTCGTTACAACAAAACCATGGACTCATCGCTAGCCACGGCTTCTTTTTATACACACATTCATGAATTCCAGACTGTTCTGTCCATCAGTAGATTTTTCTGGAATAAACAAAGCATCAAATGACGTAATCCTAATATTCTATCACCTTCAAGAAACGTGAAACTCTCTCTGGCCGGGCAAAACTTTCACCTCTGTGATAAACAATCCGTCTTTTCCTTATCGGCGCTAACAATTATTGTCGGCGCTTTTTAAACGCTAGTCCCCTATCCGTTCCTTTGTATACACTAGCCGCGCGATCGTAAACTGATTATGCAAGCTGTTTATTACCGTGAAACATTATCCGCCGTTTGCTTTCTATTTGTGCCAAAAATGTTCTCCCTCTTGCCGCAAAACTACTCCCTCCTCAATGTTCGTCGTCCCGAACAGCACCATCGTAGCGGGCCAGACGATCCAGGTGTACCACCAACATCTTCCCTCGGGGACCTTTCTGGATTCGGTAGGACACGACGTTAATCCTCTTCACCACCAGGTACGCTCCTTGCCATGGTTGCTGGAGCTTCGGGCATCCTCCCTTCGACCGGGTAGGGCGGTACAATCAGACTAGGTCACCCTACTGGAAACCTTGGCTGTTGGCTTGCCTGTCGTATTGGGTGTTCATGCGGTCGCTCGCCGTCTCGATGTTCTGACGGGCTCTCCTATGCATGCCGTGGAGATGGTCCACCAGGATCTCGACATAATCAGTTGCTGGCTGTTTTGCATCCGGGGGCTTTCCAAAAGCCAGATCACATGGGAGGCGTAAATCTGGGTCGAACATTAAGCTGGCTGTGGTCATTCCAGTGGTGTCATGTGTTGACGAGCGGTAGGCCATCAAGGACAGTGGCACCTTGACGTCCCTGTATCACTTGTGGCTCACCACGACCTTACTCAGGTGCTCTTCTAAGGTCTTGATATATCTGCCCACCATGGCGTCCGACTTTGGATGTAGGGGTGTAATGCGGGTCTTATTCACTCAAATTCTTTCCAGTGCCTCATTCATCATCTTGGATTCAAAATTGGTGCCCTGGTCGCTGTGGAGCTATAACGGCACCCTAAATTTGCAGAACACTTGCTAAAGGCTGTCTGATAATGTCTTTGTCTCCTGGTTTGGGATGGCAAACACCTGCGGCCACTTGGTGAAGTAGTCCACGACCACCATGAAGCACTTCATACCACGGTGGGATACTGGGAATGGACCAGCTATGTCGACGGCGATCCTCTCGAATGTTGCTCCGACGTTGTAATGCTACATGCAACCCCGGCTCCTGGTCTCGGGGCCGCGATTCGCCGCGTAAAAGTGATATAGACGGCACCATCTCTCAGCACTTGCTGGTAGCCTCAGCCAGTGGTAGCGTTGTCGGAGTTTGTCGATCGTTCGGTGTGCTCCCAGGTGTCCTCCTGAAGTACCGGCTTGCACTTCCTCTAAGACCTCCGGAACCTTACTCCGGGGAAGCACCAACTTCTCCCTCTGCGTCTTCCCATCAGGCGATTCGCATGCCCTGAACAGCACGGCCTCTCATCTTTAGTGAGTCCCATTGGGCCCAGTAGCACTTTTAGGTGGTGCTCCTCGGTGTGGTGTCCTCCCAAGTTGGTATTGTCCGTGTCTCCACTTCTCTTAAGAGTAGCCACAATTCTGCTTTCGCCAGCTGCTCCCTT
Source organism: Mantis religiosa (assembly GCA_030765055.1). Taxonomy (NCBI): domain Eukaryota; kingdom Metazoa; phylum Arthropoda; class Insecta; order Mantodea; family Mantidae; genus Mantis; species Mantis religiosa. The sequence continues at coordinate 166,923,129 of CM060953.1, forward strand.
CTCAGGCCTGCGCTATCCCAGCCATCCTCAGGGACTGCTAGTGGGACCAATGGGACTGACTGAAGACACGAGATAGCGTGCTGTTCCGGGTATAGGAATCGCCTGATGGGAAGGCGCACAGATAACAGTTGGTACTACCTGAAAGAAGGGTCCCTAAAGTTTTGGAGGAAGTGCACACTTGTACTTCAGGAGGACATTTGGGAGCAAACCGAACGATTGACAAACTCCGACAGCGCTAGTACTGGCTGAGGTTTCGAGTAGACGCTGAGAGATGGTACCGTCATTGTTATGCGTGCGCGGTGATTCGCGGCCCGCAGTTTAGGATCCAGGGTTGCATGCAGCAGGACAACTTCGGAGTGCCATTCTAAAGAATCGCCGTCGACACAGCTGGACCATCCAGTGTCCGCCGAGTCAAAAGGTACCTGATCTTGGTCGTGGCTAGTTCTCCAAGTGGCCGGAGGTATATGCCATTCCATACCAGGAGGCGAAGACAATCACGGACTGCCTTGTGGAGCAATGCCGATTCTGGCTATCGTTAGAGCTCCTCAGCGACCAGGGCACCATTTTGGGATCCAACCTGATGAACGAGGCACTAGAAAGATTTGGTATTAACAAGACCCGCACGACACCTCTACACTCCATGGCATGGTAGAAAGGTACATCAATAGCTTAGAAGAACACCTGAGGAAGGTCGTGGCCAGCCATCAGCGAGACTGGGACATCAAGGTGCCGCTGTTCTTGCTGGCCTATCTCTCGTCAACACACGATACCACCGGAATGACGCCAGCCAGCTTAATGTTCGGTCCAGAGTTACACCTCCCCTTTGATCTGGCTTTTGGAAGCCACCCCCGGATGCAAAACAGCATAGCCGACTATATGGAGAAACTGAAGGACCATCTAAATAACATGCATGAGATGGCTCGCCAGAATTTCCAGAAGGCGAGCGACTGCATGATGACTCGATACCTCAGGCAAGCCAACAGATATGGGTTCCAGCAGGGTGAACCAGTCTGGTTGTACCGCCCTACTTGGACCAAGGGACGATGCCCGAAGCTCCAGCAACCACGGCAAGGACCGTACCGGATGGTGAAGGGGATTAACGACGTGGTCTGCCGCATCCAGAAGTCGCCCCGAGGGAAGATGCTGATGGTACACTTGGACTATCTGGCCCTGTAACATGGTGCTGTTTGGGACGACCAGCCTTGAGGAGGGAGCAGTGTTGCTGAACAGTCATAACCATTTCGGCGCAAATGGAAAATAGACAATGAATAATGTTTCACGAGCTTGCATAAGCAGTTAACAATAAAGCAGATATTGTACACAAAGGGGCCTTCAAATGAAGATAGCTTACATAAAGGACTTGCCGGCACAGATAGGTTTTCACTTTTGGAAGATTCGAAAGATATCTCAATTGACTGACTATAGTTGTTTTTATTATTTGCTCGAGAAGTCTCTCGAATTATGAATGAGATATATAAGTGATTGTGACACGCCAGCAGAAGTTTTGTAAAAAAGTGAGCTGAGTTGTTGTAAAACGACAGTCAGCTGAGAAATGTAATGAAAGCTAAAGTTTGTTATTGTCATCGACCTTGGTGCTGTAGATTGTGATATGTGATGTAATGTTGATACGGGAGAATTGATCAGTGAATTGCTAGGGAAATAGAGAACATTTAGACTTTCGGCAATTTCGACCTTTAATTTTACGAACCCACAGTCACAATACAAAACAATTACAGCTTGCGCGTCATCAGTAGCGTAAAACGTGTACTTCGTGTTACATGACACTACCACTGGGTGCTCTGCTCGCAGCCAATCAGGAACCACGCGGGACATTTGAACTACATGTTTGCACTGGTTTTCTTCGTCGAGCAGAAATTTAGCGTAAATACATTATATGTGGCGGAGGACTTGCATTCTATCAATGTCAAGAATAAACAGGAAGTAAATATTCTGGGATCACCTGAATCTAAATACGACCTTTTCACTGAAATTCAAAGCTGGAAAACCTTTAAATACCAAACTTGTATAAGGGTTCAGCTTCTTCAAAGGTAACACGTAAATAAGTTTATAAATGTATTAAATTAATCGCCCCACAGATGAAAACTTTCTCAAAATATGTGCCTTTGTTGTCATAATTAGCTTTAATAATTTTAATTAAACTACTATATATTTAAAATATGTATTTGACAAATGAAATATGTCTCTTAAATTTGCAGGAAGTGTCCCCAGAAATACTTTTCATTATGAACTTCTTCTGTATGGTTGGTAAATTGTAAGAGCTGGACAAAACTTTACTACAAATATAATGTAGATTTTGTTGTAACATACAATTTATGTCTGACCAGAGCGAAATATTTCGCATTTACTCTATGTTGTTGTTTTTATCAACTCCAGAGAATGCCCGCGTTTTATGTAGGAAAATGCGATCCAAGATATCCAAGAAATCTAAGAGAGAGAGAGAGAGAGAGAGAGAGAGAGAGAGAGAGAGAGAGAGAGAGAGAGAGAGAGAGAGAGAGAGAGAGAGAGAGAGAGAGAGAGAGAGAGAGACAGACAGAGAGAGAGAGAGTGTCCTTCTTGGAAGCCGGCAAACTCTTGCGTATTTCTTCTAACCAGCGAAATAAACGGGGCAGTAATATCCGGAAGATCAATTACTCCAAGATCACAGCCAAAGCAACAAACACCAGCACGAACAATGGTGAGCGCAATGACCAAGTCCAGTCCTAAGAAGAACGGTTCAGCCAAATCACCGCCGAAAGCATCTACTTCAGGAACATGTGAACCGGTAATATATAATGTATCGTCAAGGAAATTTAAGACCTCATATGACAGAACTGACTTCCTTAAGGAAAATAGTAAGACCAGTGAAAGGAAAGCTAGCGAGCACAAAAGTCGGTGAACATCTCCTCCGTCAAAATCTGAGGAATCATCTGGAGAAGACGCCGATCGACGACTTTCATTTTCTCCTATCGTTTCGAGAGACTTGATTCGAAGTTTCCAGTACGGAGGTCGTCCTCCCCCATTGTGGTTGTGGAGCGGGTAGATCCTGACCTCACCGCCCAAACGACAGTGAGGAAAAGGCACGAAAAACCCGCTGTAAGTTATAGCCCAGCCCCAAAGAAAAGGAACAATTTGGTTCGACCACCACTTGGCAGGTAGCTTTTGTCATGGCAAGTTGATATTGAAAGTAGTACTTTTATGCATTTTGGTATTTTATTGGTAATTATAGCTTTTTATTGTTTTTTTAACCATTTGACTTATTCATTTTACCGTCGTTTTGTTTTGATCTGTTCTTTTTTTTAAATTTTGAGTAATTTATATCTAGCTATTACCATGAATTAGTTTTTGTAAGGACGCTGATGACCATGCAGTTGAGCACCCTTATACACAAATCATCATCATCGTCTGTAGTCTAAGGTTTCAATGAGTAGAGCCAGGCTGAAAAATTCAATGTCATAGCTGGGATTTGAACCAGGGATCTCTCGTTCTCCGTGCGGTTGCTCTAACCAACAGAGCTACTGTGACCAACATGCCGACAAGTATAACGGGAAATCATTTGTGTTAGTTGAAGCATTTAAAGTCATGTTGTCATTTTGGCCATAGTAGCTCTGTTGGTTAGAGTAAATGCACGGAGAGCGGGAGATCCCTGGTTCGAATCCCGGCTATGGCATTGAATTTTTCATTCTGGCCCTACTAAATTCTTCTTTTGTTACTTAAATATTATGTTACTGTTATAGCACTTACTCACAGTGTTACTGTGTATGACAGTAAATAATGAAAACAAACAAATTAACATGTTCTGAGTTCCTTAAATGTTACTCGAGCTCTCAGCTGATAGAGATGAAAACAAACTCGGCTCAGCTTCACTTCTAACCTATCAATATGTTTGCCCCAGCTTATAATTTCTCTACCCATAGACATAGAAATAATAGTGTCAATGTCTGTATAAATAACTTGTGATATGTGATTGTACACATTGTATTAGTGCTACCAAGTATAAACAGTAATTCGTGTAAGTTTGTGGTGATCTTGATATATGAAAGAAGTTTAAGTAATAGATTGTAAATATTGTGTAATAATCTCCCAAATATTTTGACGAATCGATAGTTCTGTAGGAATTCTTTGGCTAATAAACCGAATTGAATTGAAATAGGAGTTCCCAAACAGTTATATTTGCTGAACGCAGTTGCTGCAGTTCCTCTCGATAACCGTGAGTTGTCTAGCACTCAGGACATTGTGTTCCGGTCGCAGTAACCTGGGTTAGAAAAGTACAACTATTGGGAAACTCACAAAAATAATTAAGCGTAAATCTGAAATGATTCACTCTAAAAAGTAAAATGTATTAAACCTAACCTTTATGCTGCAACAAGATCTAGGTTATACGAGTAATAAGATTTTGTCTATCACTTAGCTTTACCACTCACACAGAAATCTTTCAGAATCAAAAGATCTGCTGAGGATATCTTCTGCATATTTAGTTACGCATTTCAATTGTTATATCAATATTTTAAACATATAGTACTTATTTAAATCATTAGGGCTAATCCTTTAACAAATGACAAAGTCAAAATTTTTGAAAAATATAAGGCGCAGTGTGTTATTGTGATATTTTCTCAAAAATATGTACCTGTCGTCTTTAAAGTCACTTAACCTATATATAAGTTTCTTATTTAAACGGTGTTCCAATTTAAAGTATTTTTGAAAACGCTTTTTTTTTTTAAATTTGTTCATTCATTTGTGATCCGGTGTGGAATCTCGACATTTACATAAAGGAACACCTTCTCTAACTGCCATGTATGTACGTGGTACAGAAAGTGCTATTTTAATACCTTAATTAAGCCAAAAGAGGTAAATCGGTGTAGCTCAAATATCCGGTATGTTTAGTCAGTAACTGCGATCTTAGCGACACAGCGGAAGTATGATACAACGGGAAGTACACGTAGTATGCCACAGATGACGCGCAAGTTGAAATTGCTTTGTATATATATATATCAGTATGTCTTATTTATTAAACCGCTTTAAAAATTAAAAGAAATGTGTTGTTTTGATAGAAAAATATATCCCAAATGTGAACCAAAGTAAGCTGGAACCATATTCTAATAAAATTTGGATATAAATTGGGAAGAGCCATTGCCCGCCGGAATGAAAGTATTCAGCAACTTATATAAATGCAGGAAATTGAACAATTTACAGCATTCATCTCCTCCAATTCTAACTTTGATATATATGAATATATTTCCATTATATTATTGAGCAATTTTGTACATTATTTGAATTCAGATACCAAGTTGGCTATGCTGTGTTATTTGAACTAAATTTTAAAGCGATGGATAGCAATTTAAATTTTAAGGGGATGCTGCATTGAAAATCCCAAATCCTACAATTTTCAACCAATCTTGCTGAAATTGTTACCATTTAGTTCTGATACATATTGGGCAAATAATTAAAAACTTGATTTTTGTGTCCTTAATGGTTCTTTAGTAATTAATTTGTGAAATTCTAATTTTGGGCAAAATTCAAACCACTCCGCACGATGAAAGTTTTCAAAATTTTAATTTTCTATTATTAAAAAAATATTAAGATGGTTATGAATAAACGATTTATCATATGAATTTCTTGTGCTGTATTTAGTTGCAGGGAATAAATTAGGTATGAGACAGAGAAAAAAGTAAGAAAATAATCAAACCTTTGATTTTATATATCAATAACTTTAAAAATATTACGAATATTAGAAATTCATATGATACAAACCTTAGTTTGCTTTTTAAGAACATGTGCTGAAAATTTTAAATGGACTGATCCAAAACTGCATCCTGTTTGAGATTTTGAATGACAAAATATGTTAAAAAGACTATAACTCAGTAAATAAAATTTTAAATTCCAAATCATTTTCTTTTTCAGTTACATACATTTAAGCAGACTGAAACCCTCTAGATATGTATGTTGGACCCTTCTGTGTCTTCCTGCTCTCTTCTGCAGCAGTTTTCTCCAATTTTAGTTTTCTTCTGGATGTTTCAGGAGTTACCTTCGCAGAAATTGCTGTAAGAAGTAAATGTAATTTGTCCTTCACTTGCCTAATTTTTAGAGATGCTGGTAAACTCTCAGTGTCCATTATGTCCGACTCCAGTTTGAATGAAGCAGAACAACCAAAATTCAACTCACTGATGGCTGATGTCACAGGAATCTGAGGTCTCATCTTTGACACAAATACTTCTTTTCGGCATTTACGCCATATCATGCTATGTAAACTTTAATTTGCATTTTGTGTCTTATCCGATGTACATCTCCTTAGGATTTCATTTGATGCCAGCCTTTGGTACACAGGCATTAGTTTTCTTCTTTACTTTATGGCGTAAAGTGGCATAAATAGCTTGTTTCATTGCAGATACATCAGGTTTTTTTTTTTTTTTTTTTTTTTTTTTTTTTTTTTTTTTTTTTTTTTTAATTGCTCTTCTGTAATATATTTGCAGTCGGGCAATTACATTTGAAACTAGGCTGCCATGCGACCTGCCACCATGTGTTCCATTTTTCTTCTTCCACTCATCCACTGTACACTAGAGGCCTTTAATAATCCTTTTGGCAATTTGATTAATGCATTCCTCTTTTTTGATTTCCCTCGGGTTCTTTCTTCGTAGTACAATAATATCGCTGGGGATCACAGCACATCCCGAAAGCAGTAATATACACAATTTCCACTAATTCTGCACTTTTGACTTCTGCCTTCGTATATCTAGTAGCTTGAGATGATGACCGGTAAAATAAGCACGAAAACCTCGTAATTGAAATAATAATTAAGTAACAAGGTTAATGAAACTAATGCTTTTCCAGGTAACACATCTTTGACACCTACACTATACAGTGGTTCATTGATCCAAATAATTTAATTGTAAATGAATATGTATGAAGGCACAATGCAGGTTGTCATGATGCTCATATGCCCCCTCGGGCCTTTCAAATCTTGCGAATTTCACAAATTATAGACATTTATCCTTTCTTAATTTCTTTTCGATACAGCTAAAATGTAAATTGCTATTTCTAGCTGTAAAATTTCGTTCAAAAGGCACAGGTTAGCCATCTTAATATCTTAATTACATCCTGCATCAAGCCAACATAGAAATTGAAGGAATATATGAACCAAAGCAAGCAAGCACAGTGGTGTCGTTGAGGGAAGAACCTCCTCCTCAGAAGAGGGACCCTCGACATATTGCCATATCGGGACTTTGTCCCTTACTGGCTTGGTGGTCAGTTTTGAAGAAATGGTGGAGGATATAGGTAATGATTAATGATTAAGTGGGTAATGATTAGTGATGGATTTAGTCATTGGGATTGTCTAAGTATTAAATAATGCTGTTTGTCTCAATGGTATTGAAGTTATTGAGCTGCTAGTAATAGTCTTGGGCGTTTGTACGTTTCCCCAGGGTCAATATCGTATTCCCCGAGGCCTCTAATTAGTTCATTAAAACTGTTGGGAAGGTTTTTGTAGAAATTTTGGGAAATTTGTAGAATGTAGTTAGTGATTTTTGGGAAAGATAGGTCATTGTGAATATTGTCATTTGGTATGTACCAGTCGGCTGCAGTTGCTGTGCGGAGGTATCTGTTCTGCAGAACTTGTAGCTTGTGGAGGTGAGTCTTTGCTGCAGCTCCCCACACTGAGCAAGCATACGTCAGTGCAGGTCAAAGTATTTGATTGAATATGAGCAACTTATTGCTGAGAGTCATGGGCGATTTTTTGTTATACAGAGGGTAGAGCATTGCCAATCTCCTGGATATTCGGTTGGCTAAATTGTCAATATGGCTCTTCCATGTTAAGCGCCAGTCCAATGTGACTCCTAAGTAATTGGCCTCCGTGGACCAATGTATTTCTGTTCCTGCCAAGCGGAGGTTTGGTACGTCTTGCAGTGTACGTCGCGTGAATGTCACAGCCTGTGATTTGGTGGCATTAATCCTCAGGCGCCAGGTAATAAACCAAACAGTTAACATGTCTGCGTAGCGTTGTGCTCTCTGGACTGCAATACAATGTCTTTTGGATGATGTTGTGAGGGCCGTATCATCGGCAAATAAATATAGGTTACAGCCTATTAGTGAGGGAAGGGCGTTTATGTATGTGAGGAAGAGGATGGGACCAAGAACGCTGCCTTGTGGTACACCAGCTCTAATGTTGTATGTTTGGGAGATTATGTCGTCCCTGGCAACGACGAAGGAACGGTCTTTTAGGTATGTGTACATTAGGTGAATCAGATAAGGTGGTAGGTTGTATTGGATGAGGCGATGCAGAAGGCCATCATGCCACACAGAGTCAAATGCACGGGAAATATCTAAGAAGAGGGCTGTAACATAGTGGCGATTGTTGAATCCCCGTATGACTTCATCTACCAGCCGAAGAAGTTGATGGGTGGTGGAATGCTGGCGGCGGAAACCAAACTGTTCTGGTCTCAGCACATTGTGTTGGTCAAGGACGTGTTGAAGTCGGGATTGCAGTACTTTTTCAAAAATTTTGCTGATCGCCGGTAACAGGCTAATTGGTCTGTGGCTGTCGATGTATTTTGGGTCTTTTTCTGGCTTTGGTAGTGTAATTATCTTAGCGTGTTTCCATGAAGACGGGAAATATGCCAGCTTAAGCAGACTGTTAAACAGATGAACCAATAGTTCCAGCCAGGCTGCCGGGAGAGATTTAAAGGCGGCATATGGTAGATTGTCTAACCCAGCTGCTTTGTAAGGGCGCACCTTATCTAAGATACTGCTGACTTCAGCAACCGTAGTCAACTGGATATCATCCTCACTGTATGGTATGGCGAGGAAATTTTGGACTGTTGTCTCAACTTCATCTGTGAGATCTTGATCTTGTGAGTCGGCTGGCTGAAAGGTAGAGGCTAAATATTCAGCCATGAATTCCACCTTTTCTCTTGTGGATTGCGCCATTCTTCTTCCGTCAGTTAATGGTGGATCTGAGGAAGGTATACGGAGCAGCGCCTTTGACATTCGCCATAATGATGAGTCTTGGGGATCGTATGAACGTATATGAGTGCAAGAAATTGAACTTCTTTTCAGCACATGTTCTTAAAAAGCAAACTAAGGTTTGTATCATATGAATTTCAAATACTTTGCAAATATTTAAGTGGCGATAGCAACTTCCGGTGCCGCATCAAAGTTCCTAGAAGTCCTGGACAGAACCAAACAGTTTGAGCGCTTCATTCTTTTTTTTCAATTGCACGGGATAGACGGCAGTAACAACCGGATATGAAGGACATTCGGTGTAGCCAATTACATTATTTTGGCTCACGTTTTGCGGGCATACAATTATGGTAATTGTAAAAAAAGTTATTTATCTCAACATTTAAAAAATCCCTTTATTGTTCTGTTGTATGAAGCCCTTTCGCACCACAGTTGGCTAGCTGTAGACCAATTTCAACGAAATTTTAAAGCTGGAACTGTAATATAAGTTTTAATGGAAGCAAACCAAAGTGAATTTAAGCCTGATAAAGCCCGCCTCGGTATCGTAGATAGTGGCATGTCCACCTCACGCTCAAGAGGGCCCGAGTTCAACTCTCGGTCAGGGTGGGTTACCCAGATAATTTTTTCGGGGTTTTCCCTTATCCTTCAAGACGAATCTCGGGTAACTCTAAGATCCATGGATCCTGGACTCATTTAAGATTCTTTTCATTCAGTTCATTCACCGTCCGATTTAACTTAACGTTGGGGCGGACGTAAATTAAAAAAATACTGATATAGATTTTCGTGGTTTTGGTAAACTCCCGAGATTTGAAAGTCTAGCGAGAGTGTATGAGCAGCAACAAGAAAATGATTGGCTCACGTTCAAGTAAGTAGTCTCAAGTTCGAATCACGGTCAAGGTGAGATACCTGAATAAGGTGATACAGGTGTTTTCCCTTATTCTGGAAGACGAATAGGGGGTAACTCTAAGCTCTATGGACCCTAGGCTCATTTGAGCATCATTTCACGACATCCATGTTAGGTGATAAAACAAGTAGCTAATTATCGAAAATTAACATTATGACACAGCCTGAGTTGTGCCATAATTACATATTTATTTATGGTTAAATTTTAGATTAATCTATCTAGCACTTTATAATGTGTCAAGGATGTTTTACATGCAAAATCAGTTGCCTTGCATTGGTTTCATTGAGCTGGTTATTTAGTTATTGTTGTAATAACGGAATATTCTGATTCTTATTAGTGGTTTTCACCTCTAGCTACCAGAAACTCAATGACAGATATTGAAAGGGCAGAGTTAACGGAAAATACGAATACTTCTTGTTTTGTCGCTGAGTAGTGATAGACTGTATTAGTGCATCTTCCTATAGGACAAAATGATGTGAGTAAAATTGAAAGAATCCAAAGCTTCAAAATATTTCTCAACGCAGGACAAAGAAAAAGCTTGTAAATTTTATATCCAAGTAACTCAAACAAAACACAATTTCAGGGTCAAAATCCTGTTCCGGGAAGGATAACGACACCATGAATGTACAAAGCTGAAATAATAAAGATATGACATAATGATATTCATCTGTTTAACCTTGGCTTAATTTTGTTTTATATGAACACATTGAAACCAAATCACAATTACAAATAACTGTAATTTAGGAAAGATGTTGTAGTACTTTAAACTGGAAACTACTTACCTAACGTGTAGTGTCATATATCACACAAACATTTGAAATTTAAGGCTACTGAGACAAAACCAACTAATATATTCAAACAAGTAAATAAAATTGCTTCAAATTCCCCGAATATTTAAAACATGTTCATCACAATAGTCCCCAAACATTTTATTAATTTTTCACTGATATTGAAATAAAAATCGAAACAGTAAGAAACATTTCATACTGGACCTGTATGTAGTAGGTGGAGTACCTCCTGTTGAACGTTTGGTCCACAGTTCGATTCCCGACTAGGATGGGCACATTTCTCCAACCAAGTTAATTCCCGATCGTCCCCAAAGTCTGCACGTACGAATGGGAGTGCGAATGTGTGTGTGATCTAATGATTACAAATCCAAAGTACCAGCAACTCAGCGTATAAAGGTCAATACCTTCACCAAAAGGCGATATGCTCCCAAGAAGAACGGCTGCCGGTATGACCATTGCAGTTAAAGGCGAAGTACAAATGGAACAACAAATATTTAATGATATGTCACGATAAATTGCTTTATACGAGAGAAAGAACGCTTCGGTCTACCTTGATATTTCTGGAAGTCATCACTGTACAACAAGAAAACAAGAGACATAACCTAATTCCATTAACTTTGCACTTTCATTACTGTCATCATAATCCTGGTAATTTGAGATGATGACCTCTAAATATTCAGAAAATCCTCGTTATTGTAACAATAAGTAAGGAACAAGGTTAAAGAAACTAATGTCAGGTAACTGCTTTTGCATATAAAACGCTTCTTGACCCATTATATGCTGCTACATTAATCTAAAGAATAAAACTCTAATTAAATATGTTCCGAAGCCACAATTCAGGTTATACCATGATTTTAATTTTCGGCATTTAGCTACATGCTAACATCGTACTTAATATTAGGTCTTTGTGAAAATCCATTACCTCCTTCTTCACGCTCCTACATCCTCGCAGGCCTTTCAAATCTTGCGCGATTTACAAATCAATGAAAAATTTATTCAGACTTAATTTTGTTTTGGTTCGATAGCACTAAATGTGAAATTACAATTCCAAATTTAAACTTTCCTTCATCTTAGTATATTTTGCCAAATTTGGTATTTTGTTCGCATTGTACACTGAGCTCAAATAGAGTACAAATTAGGTAAATAATATTATGGAAGGTTATTCTTTACGTATATTTATCGTATTGGCATCATTAAATGTCGTTCATATCCGTATGTTAGTGCCATCTTGCAAAAACGCGTACGTGTATCTGACCAGGAATTTTGGTAACCTTGTTGCGAAACCAGAAGTACTTCTTGGGTTTGACACACGCTCCACATATTCACATGTCACTCAGTGATATGATAATTTCTTAAATCATTTTACTCAATGCCATCAACTGCTCTCCACAACAACTGTAATAATGAATATGAGAATGGAAGCAGTAGCTGACGTTGTTGAACCTATAAGCGCTTTTGCATTCCTTTGTTCCGAAACATACTATTTCTTATCGACCTATATTGATTATTAAATAAAATGTGCCTCCAATTTTATTTGTTTACATTTACGATATATTTTACAACAAATCGGAGCATCACAATTGTCCTGTGGTAGAAAGTACATATACTAAATAATACATAATGATGTATACATAGTCATTACAACTTGCCTGTGATCTGGAGAGTGCTCTGCGTACTTCGTGTTGCATGAGGCTTTCGCTGTGTCGCTGTGATCGCTGTCCCTCCGTAAACACCCGCGATATTTGAACTGAACCGTTTTCCATTTTGGGTCTATTTTAGTCTTAAAATAATAACTTATGTACCACTTAATACATAGTAGGTATAGGAGACAGCTCCGTGCTTTCTATTAATTGTATTGTGTCAATATGTAGACTGCACAGAGAGAAATGCTTAGGTATCTAAAAACGAAAAGGTTTTCACCAAAATAAATATTTGGAGAGCCGGTTAAATATCAATATGTTCAAGGACAAAATGTGAAGATCTTCCAGTAAATATCACAATTAAACAAAGTCCCTTAAGTGAAAAAAATATTAAGCACTTTTGATTTTTCCAAATATCTCTAATGATTTAAATTAATGTAATAGATGTTTAGAATATATGTATAACAAATGAAAGGCGTACGTTAAATTTTCAGGCAATATGCTCAAAAAACCTTTTCATTCTCAATAACTTTGTATATCTGGTTTGCTGTAAGAGATAGTCATAATCTTACTACAGATATAATGTAGGTCTTGTTGTAACGTACAATTTATGTTTGATGGGTTTTGGAATAAACATTTCAGATTTACACATTGTTACTTTTCTGAATTTCCCAATTATATACTTTTCGAATCCGGATTATTGCGGCTACATGCAGAGACCCAACTGCTAGACGATCACGGCTACTGATGGAAGTTGTGGGAGATGCTTTCAGTGAACGTAGTATCTGGATGTCTTCGAGAGTAGCGTTTCTTTGTAACAGAAACTGCAGTAACAGAGTTATCAATACATATACAAAGTCAGCGATTTTAGCTGTCGGTTCTCCAACATATCCTCGAATTAGCTATTTAGGCTATAATTCATAATTTTCAGCCTTTAATACCCAAAACTACACTAGCTGAGTCATGAAAATGTCCCAGATTAAGAAGTGGTATTATTAACGTCACGTTAACCTGGAATGTGTTGAAGGTTGTGATTGAATGGAGATATATTAACCACAGGTAGCAAACATGAAACTTATTAAGTTCAATATCGGCATATACATAACTGAATAAAGGCGAAGTCAGAAGTCCATTAAATATAAGGAGCTATAGGGTTAGCACGCTAGGCTCCAAAACTAGACAATGATAGAACATCTGCTTATTATAATGTTATTGAAATGGTTTATAATAATAAAAGAAACTTACCAAAAAAGTACATATTTAACGTCATATATGCGATCTGTCAACGAATGTTTCATACTTAACCATTAAATTCCGCGATTATTTAATATTTGGTTTCATAATATACTTAAAAAATTAAGCGCAGTATATTCTGCTGAGTAACATGTGATTTGCTATTTCCCTGTGTTGCTACAAATCTAAAGCGTATGTTCACAAATTAAGATGAATTACGTGTTGGTTTTCAAAAGCTAATAGTGAAGCATGGTAATCACGTTTGAAACTCACATTATCACTCTTTGCAACAATATCAAAGGTGCAGTAGCAACATCGTAAAATGAAACGCAGGCCAAGCCCCTTGGTTCTTAGATCGGGGTTTGATACTCGGTTCCATCGTTTAGGTCACAATCATTTGCCTTCTCCAGAACTATCCATGGCTAAGCTAGCTGCACCTTACAGGCTTCCCAAGAACTTGGACACATTTCCATCACGACAAACATAAATGTGTTAAAGGTTAGGATTGTTTTCAAGTTGATATTTTAATATTACAACTACAGACAGCAGCAATGAGGCTTACTACGCTCAATATCTCGATATACATAGCTGCATAAACATGGAATATGTCCATTAAAAATTAGGAGTTATAATGATTAACATGGTGACATTCAAATCGAAACAAATGGTTAACTTCCCGTCTGGATGGAAATGCTATATAGCAGCAATATTGATAGACGTCCCTAAAGTATGAAGTATGAAAGAGAGCATTAATATGGCGTGTGTGTGAACTTAAAGACAAACCAAAGTAAACGTCTATACACAACAGTAAATTAGTGTACCACATTGCCGATGGGTAATTGTTCCAAATGGAGAGTCGCTCAGTTGGAAGGACAGACAGGCAGATAGACGCACCAACGTAATGTTTTGTACTTGAGTATAGCTGCACCGTCCAGCCGAATTATGCAGTACATCGACGCCTAGTCCTTTAATTCTGAAACAGATAATGATGAAGAGAATGATGGGAAAAAGCAAATAAAGAAATCGAAGATGTAGAAAAGCAACGACTTCAACGCTCCTTGGTCACATCTCTCTCGGTATACACAAAGTATTTCAATCCTTAATAATAAATATAAAAATTTACAAATATCTGAACAGATCGTTTTCAATGTGTTCTACAATTAAGTTAATGTAGTTTGCAGCCGAGAAAAGAAATACTAATATTTATAAATAAACCAGCAAGGATACTAATCGTGTAATTATTACTACTCATTACGACCCTCGCGACTCACACATGGCGAGTCGTCGCCTTCTTAAATAACTCGTTGATAAATTCTAGATATTTCCGGAACAATAAAGAAGCCGAATAATCTCTATCAACCAAGACGTTACCAGAAATTTCCATTGCTCTGAGTTTCTTTGTTTCGGCAGACCTTTATCTCGCGCCATCTTTTTTAAGATGTGTATTATAAAATATTTGGCCACCTTCCTAATGTTCTTAAAGAAAAACTTGATAATTTTGGTGTTTTATAAAATGCTGTTAGAGAGTACCTTTGCTCAAAATCTTATTATTCTTTACAAGATTATCTGAATGACAAATTATCCTGATAATGCTTCTGTAAGTAATGTCTAACTGTTCTAATGACAAATTATTACCGATAAATCTCTTATGCGTGTTAAAAGTTTACTTTTAACCTATGTACGATATTTAAGATATAACAACAATGGTATCCATTGCAAAAACGTTGAGACGTACTGGCCTAAGCCAAGTGAAAGCTGAATTAAAAGGTGTCTGATTTTGTATCACATATAATTATCCCTGCTTTGCTTTCCATTTTGTTGTTCATATTGTCTGTATACTACAATATGTGTCTTATATTAACTTTTGTACATATATATGCTATTAAACTTTATATCTCTGGACATGTTCAATGTTCACAGCTTTATCTGGCTACAAATAAACCTACTGAATGCAAATCAATCTAATCTAATCTGATGTGTCCCTTTTTGTGAAGCTGTTTGTAATTCCTTAACGGTATGAGAGAACGGGTTAACTGTCATTAGATATAGCGACATTGTGTGAGTAGAAAGACAGACCGAAGTAGAATCCTACACACAAAAGTTAAACGAGTAAACTTCATTGTTGATGAGCAATTGTTCCAAAGGAGCAGGCCACCGATGTACAGGTAGAACGCAAACAAAATGCAGTAGGTGTCCGGAGAGCACTCTCCCCTTCTCACCACCCACGCATCACGTGACACCCACCCCATCCCTTCCTGCATACGGTACAGCGCAAACCACTCCAAAATCGTGTATTTTAATGCTGTCTTTATTTTCAAAGTTAACAGAAAATAATTATCTCAGACTGGACCTTACAATCGATCAACAAATAGATGGAATCATAATTTCTTTAAACCTTGAGGAACCAACCAGTGATTCGGCAGATAATGGAAAGTGCGAATGTAACAGTGAGTACGAAAGCGAGTGAAACAGTTGAGTTCATTCCGCGCGATGGAGGAGATGCAACATGAAAAGAGATAGAGGGTGTAAGCTAGAGTTGGTAAGCCACGCCCCCAACTGCACTTTGTTCGCGGTCGAGTTATAACTTTAAATGTTAAACCAAGTTAAAACTGTAACAAAAGATTGTCGGATAAACTGTCGTCCATTAGGGCCTCGAATTATTAAGTGTTCGACCGTTCAGCTGTTTTAGTATACCAATATAGGATGTTCTTGATAAAGGAGACGTCCAAGGAAGGTAAGAGAGAGAGCACATACAACAGAGCAGAATATCCTTAAATTGTTCTTCCGGTCCTTTGTGGTTCTAACGTGAACGAGAGGATGTAGGAGAGAGACTGATAGGGCAATCGGATACCAATAACAACAAATGCAAGTTAAGTTTTCAGTTCACACGCATCCGAGGTCACTTAAAACTACCCGAGTAGCGCTAAACCTCTCGGGGCTTCCAGGAATAGAACCCACGGCTTCCAAATACAGATCCTGCACATTACCGAAGACTTATGTCGCTGGGTCTACCTCGCATTTCTCTCCCTGTTGATTAATATAGGTATTTACAAATAACTGAAGAGGCATTAACACATTTTCTGTTAATACACTAATAATCCTTCTACATCGTCATTAAATGTCCGGTTAAAGTATTGTTGCATCGTCTACTACAATCCAATAAATCGTTTTTTTCATACCTTTATCGCAATAATAGGAAGATAAATTGCAGGTGTAGATCAAACAAGACCAAATACAACATAAAACTATCTCTTAAGTTTAGTACGCTGATTTAATTGTATTCTAGTAATATTTATTTTTATTCGTTCCAAACACTGGCGTCGCTTTCGAGTTCCACAACACACTTCTAATTACAGCAGCCCTAATGTGAACACAATACATTCTTCTGCATGTTCACAATTTCTAAAATTACCGCTCTCCAAAAGTGAAAGGACCAGTTGTTGAATTATTGTCTTCGAGATCCTACGTTACACATGTAGCATATACCAAAGAGTGAAGATAAAATTGCGAAGTATAAGCGAACCGTAGCAATTTTCAATTTTGCTGCAACAAAATCTACGTTTTACGAATTATAAGATTTAGTCTTATCTCTTAACTTTACCACTTATACAGAAGTCTTTAAGAGTGAAAAGATCTTCTGAGGACATCCTCAGCAAATTTAGCTGATGCATTTCACTTGTTGTACTTATATTTTAAACATATAGTATTCATTTAAATTACAAGGCTATTTCTTTAGCAAATGATAAAGTCAAATTTTTAGACCAATTTAAGGGGCAGTGTGCTATTGTAATATATTTTCTAAAAAATCTTCACATGTCGTCTTTAAAAACACTGAATCTATATTTAAGTTCGTTATATAAACGGGTATCCAATTTGAAGTTTTGTTGAAAAAGCTTTTTTTAAGATCTTTATTGTTTTGTAATCCGGAAATATTTATTTCCTGTCCAATCTGGACATTTACATTAAGCAACTCCTTCTCTACCTGCCACGTATGTACGCGGTAGAGAAGGTACTATTTTAATACTAAAATTAAGGCCGAAGAAGAAAACCGGTGTAGTTCAAATATCCGGCATTTCTACCGAGTAGCTGCGATCATAGCGACACAGTGGAAGTCTCATGCAACGGGAAGTACACGTAGTATGGTACAGATGTCGCGCAATTTGGAATTGCTTTGTATACTTATATCAGTATCTCTTATTTATTAAAACACTTTAAAAATCACAAAACTGATGCTTTACTTTGATAGAAAATATATCCTAAATGTGAAACATAGTAAGCTGGAACCATATTCTAATAAAAATTGGATATAAATGGGAATGGGTTATTGCACGCGGGTACGAAAGTATTCAGAAGCTCATATAAGTACAATAATTTGAGCTTCTTTCAGGCATTAATTCTTTCAATTGCTAACAGTTTTTGGATAGCTGCATATGAAATTATTCCCATAATATCATTGCACCATTTTGCAACTTAATTGAGCTGAGTGTAAGATGTGAATAAGATACTAAGGTGTACTATTTGAAATAATAATTTTAGGGAAATCTAGTTGAAGAATCTCCCATGTGGATGCTAGCTCATGTTACTATCTATTTATTTACGTCAAACACAAGGCCTGATAATATAAACATATTACTCGATGAGTGTCAAGTTGTCAACATGTTTTTGCCAGCTACGTTAACCATATGTAGCATGATGCACCATTCGTTCATGATCAGGACCTCAGGCTTCATTGCCATTTATATCATACTTTCAAGTTGTCAAGTGAATAGTACGTTTTAGTACGTTGCGTTTATACGTCACCAACTATATATCCAAGAAAAGTTAATCGACCCAAACGGTACCCTTGTGTTCTGGTGTCAAGTAGAAGAAACACGTTTTGAAGGGAAGTGTCTCTTCTCGAATGTTTAAAAGTCACTAAACTATTACTTGTGTTGCCATGGAAACGCTGATGTGGAAAGATTGTTTTCCATGATGGCTGACATTGCATCTAATAGAGAGAAAAAACTCAAACACTTAGTGACACCCAAAAGAAAAAAATGACATTCAAAGAACAGGCAGTCGCTTTTTCCCATACTCAATAACTGATGAACATGTAAATAAATTTGGAAAATCCGTGTGCAATTTTTCAAGAAGTGCTACAGTGACAATAGAATCTTCTGATAGTTATTAAACCACTTTAGCCCATCTCGGTAGCATAGATGGTAGTGCATCTGCCTCTCGTTCAAGAGGTCCCCAGTTCGAATCTCCGACAGGGTGAGTTACCTGGATAAGGTTTTTTCGGGGTTTTCCCTAATCCTGAAAGATGAATGTCGGGTAACTCTAAACTCCATGGACCCCGGACTCATTTGTGCATCATTCCACCCATTTTATTCATCGTCCAATATGACAGCGTTGGAGGACATAAATTACAAAACTCACACACCCACCCACACACACACACACCACACACACACACACACACACACACACACACACACACACACACACACACACACACACACACACTTAGGTACCCAGTGCAATCCTTCACAATTATTTGTAGTGACAGTTATTAATTTATTAGATATATTATCACTTTCAGTAGACAACAAACAAGAATAGGATCATCATAATCAGTATTAATATGTCGTCTTGGTCCTCTGCCACCTCAAAGAGGACGGTTTGTTGTTGTTTTTTATATTTTTGTAGCGGAGTAGAACGTAATTTTAATCCCCCTGTAGGGAGATTCAATTTAGTTTGGTTGGCAGCACTGGATCTGCTGCATAGTGGACACAGAATTCAAAATTTGGTTTTTGTGTCTAAAATTGTTTTTGTATAATTAATTTGAAAACTTTAAAATTTGGGCTAAATTCAACCCACTGAACAGGATGAATAATGTCATAATTTAAATTTTTCTATTTCTAAATATATTCAACTTATTATGAATAAAATATCTATCATATGAATTTCTTATATTGCTTAGTTTCCAGAGAAAAAAATAGGTTATTGAATAAACTTATAAAAGTCAGAGAATGATCAAACCTTTTAATTTATATATCATTAACTTTAAAAATAAATGGAATATTAAAATTTCGTATGAAAGAAACCTTTGGTTGCTTTATAAGCACGGATGTTGAGCATTTTAGAGAGACTGAATCAATACTGCAGCTTGTGGAACATTTTGAATGACCAAAAAGTGTTGAAAAATCTATAACTGAATAAATCAAATTTTAAATTCGAAAACATTTTCCTTCTCGGTTAGGTAACTTGAAGCAGACTAAAGCCTTTAAGATATGTAAGTTGGATCCTCCTGCCTCTTCCTTCACTCCTCTTCAGCAGTTTTCTTTAATCATAGTTTTCTTCTGGATGTTTTAGAAGTTACCTTTACAGAAATTGCTGAATGAAGTAAGCGTAATTGGTCCTTCCCTTTGCTAATTTTTAGAGATGCTGGTGAAATCTCAGTGTCCATTATGTCTGACTGCAGCTTGAGTGAAGCACAACAACCAAAATTTCAGTTACTGATGGCTGATGTCACAGCAATCTGAAGTCTCTTCTTTGACACAAATACTTCTTTTGAGCATTGGCGCCATATCATTGTATGGAAACTTTCATTTGCATTTAATGTCCTACCCAATATACATCTCCATAGGTTTTCATCTGATTCGACCATTTGGTATAAAGGTATTAGTTTTCTTACCACATCAAGCCTCAAGTATGTTCTCATTGTTGTGTTGTTAAGCTTAGGTGTTTCTTCCCCTTTCTAGCTATAGCCGTATTATAGAAACATCAAGAAATGCGTTCATTAGCGCAGCTGGATTGTATTGCATTGCTATCACTTGAACTACAAAGACGTAGAGTGGCATAAATAGCTCGAGTCATTAAAGGTACATCAGGATATTTTTTTTTGTAATCGCACATCTGTAATTTATTTGTAGTCGAGCAAATACATCTCCAGTTAGGCTGCCATGTGACTTGCCACCAAGTGTTACATGTTTCTTCTTCCATTCATCCACTATGTTCTAGCGGCCTTTACAAATCCTTTTGGGAATGCAATTTATGTATTCATCTTTTTTGTTTGTTTCAGGTTCATTCTTCCTTATACAATAATAACACTCCTGGAGATCATTGCACATCCCAAAACCAAAAATTTAGACAATCTCCAATTTCATATTTTTAATCTTGGCTTAGTATTGTTTTATATGAACACATCGAAACCATATCACAGTTACAAAATAGCTGTAATTTAGAGAGCTGTTGTTACATTAATTTAAACTGGAAACTACTTACCTGACGTGTAGACTTATATATCACACAAATATTTTAAATTTGAGACTACTGAGACAAAACCAACTAATATATCCAATTAAGTACCTAGAATAGCTTCACATTTCCTGAATATTTCGAACATGTTCATCACAATAGTCCTCAATTTCATTGATATTGAAATGAAACTGCAAACAGTAAGAAATATTTAATGCTGGACCAATAGCTAGGAGGTGGAGCACCTGCATGTTGAGCGAGGGTCCGGAGCTAGATTCTCGGCTGGGGTTGAGGACCTTTCTCCAACCAATTTAATTCCCGAACTTCCAAAAAGTCTTGAAGCATGAATGGGAGTGCGAAAGTGTTTGTGATCTAGTGATTAAAAATTCAAAGTTTCAGCAACTAAGCGTATAAAAGACAATACCTTCATCAAAAGACTATATGATCCCAAGGAGGACGGCTACCGATATGACCATTGCAGTTAAAGGCGGGATACAAATGGAAGAAAAAATATTTGATGATATGCCACAATAAAATGCTGTATAGGTGAGAAAGAACACTTCGTCCTACAGTAATTTCTGGAAGTTATCACTGTGTACCACAAAAGCAAGCGACATAGCCAAATTCCATTAATTTTGCACTTTCATTACTGTTATCACATTCCTGGTAGCTTGAGATGATGACCTCTAAATAATCAGAATATCCACGTTATTGCAACAATAAGTAAGGAACAAGGTTAAAAAAAGTAATGGGAAATAACTGCTTCTGAATATAAAGCGTATCTTGAAACATAAGGTGCTACATTGACCTAAAAATAAAACTACAAGTAAAATACGTTATCAAGTCACAATTCAGGTTATGTTACGATTTTAGTCTTCGGTATTTAGCTACATGCTAACATCGTACCTAATAATAGGTCATTGTGAAAATCCATTACTTCCTTCTTGACGCTCATACATCCTCGAAGGCCTTTCAAGTCTTACGTGTTTCACAAATTGACGAAAAATTTATTCGGACTTAATTTTGTTTTGGTTCCATAGCGCTAAAGGTAAAACTACAATGCCGGCTTTAAAATTTTGTTCATGTTAGTATATATAGCCAATTGTAGTGTCTTATTCGAATCGTACATTGAGCTCAAATTAGGTCAATTATATTATAGAATGTAATGCCTTACAGTTATTTATCGAATTGGCAACATTAAATGACGTTCATATCCGTTTGTTAGTCCTATCCTACGAAAAGTAAATGTATCTGACCAGGAATTTTGGGAACCCTGATGCGGAACCGGAAGTTGTCATCCCACTTAGAACCTCCTTGGGTTCTAATACTCCTCATATATCACCCAGTCATATGATAAGTCCTGAAATCACTGTAATCAATACCATCAACAAAACTCTTGTCTCACCGACTGATATTAATGTAAATATAACAGAAATGGCTGAATTTGTTGAACCTATAAACAGTTTTGCATTCCTTCGTTACGAAACGCAATAATCCTTGGCGATCTTTATTGATTATTGAATAATATGTGGCTCCAATTTATTTTCGTACACATTTACGGCGTACTTTACAAAAAGGCAGAATATTAAGATTGTCACGTTGTGGAACGTATTCATAATAACTAAGACATATTGATATATACGTAGTTACTAGAACTTGCCTGTCATCTGGAGAGTGATATGTGTACTTCATGTTGCATGGCGATTCCACTGTGTCGCTGTGATCGCAGCCACTCTGTAAACACGCGAGATACTTGAACAGAACCGGGTTTCCTCTTAGGGCTTATTTTAGTGTTAAAATATTAGTTTATGTAGCACGTACATACACAGTAGCGAGGGGATGCAGCTTCGTGCTTTCTATCAACAGTATTTTATCAATGTAGAGATTGCACAGGAAATAAATGTTAAGGAATCTAAAAAGGAAAACCTTTTCAGCAAAACTCATATCTGAAAAGCCGTTTAAATATCAAATTTTCAAGGGCGCCATGTGAAGATCTTCAAGTAATATCACAATTAAACAGAGCCCCTTAGGTGAAACAAATTTTAAGTACCATTTTAGCATTTGTTACTAATATCTCTAATGATTCTTATTAATGTAATATATGTTTAACATATGTGTATGACAAATGAAATGCGTATGTTAAATCTGCAGGCAATGTCCTCAAAAGTCGTGTTCATTCTAAATGACTTTGTATAACTGTTAAACTGTAAGTAACGCACAAAATCTTACTACACATATAATGTAGGTCTTGTTGCAACTTACAGTTTATGTTTGATGAGTTTTAGAATAAATATTTCACATTTACACTTTGTTATTTTTCTGAATTCTCCAAATGTTATAATTTTCGAACCTGGGTTATTGTGGCCACAATACAAAGCCCTAACGACTTGACGATCACGGCTACCGAGGGAAGTTGTTCGAGATGCTTTCAGTGAACGTAGTATCTGGAGGTCTTCGAGAGTAGCGTTTCTTTGCAACAGCAACTGCAGCACCAGAGTTATCAATAGATATACAAACAAGGTCAACGCTTTTAGCTGTTGGTTCTCCGACATATCCTCGCATTAGTTATTTAGGCTACAATTCATAATTTACAGCCTTTACTACCCAGAACTACGGTAGCTGATTCATGAAATTGTCCCTGCTTAAGAAGTGGTATTAACCTGGAATGAGTTGAAGGTCGGGATTGAATGGAGATATATTAGCCACAGAGAGCAAACATGAAACTTATTAAATACAATATCCGGATATACATAACTGAATAAATGCGAAGTCAGAAGTTCATTAAATATAAGGAGCTATATATGGTTAGCACGCTAGGCTCCAAAGCTAGGCAATCTGCTTATTGTAATGCTATTGAAATGGTTTATTATAATACAAGAAACTTACCAAAAAGTACTTATTTAACGTTATATATGCGATCTGTAAACGAATGCTTCATACTTAACCGTTAAATTCCGCGATTATTTAATATTTGGTTTTATACTATCTATAAAAATATTAACTAAGCGCAGTATATTCTGCAGAGTAACATGTGATTTGCTATTTTCCGTAAGTTGCTACAAATCTAATGCGTGTGTTTACAAACTAGGATGAATTAAGGATTGGTTTTAAAAGCTAATAGTGGGGCATGATGATCACGTTTGAAACTCACATTATTACTCTTTGCAACAACATCAAGGGTGCAAAAATCTACACCGTAAAATGAAACGCTGTTTAAGCCACATGATTCTTAGCTCGGGGTTTGATACTCGGTTCTGTCGTTTAAGTCACAATCACTTACCTTCTCCCGAACTACTCAAGACTAAGGAAGCTGCGCCTTAAAGGTCTCCCAGGAACTTGGACATATTTCCGTCACGCCAAACATAAACGTGTTAAAGGATTGTTTTCAAGTTACTATTTTAATATTAAAATTACAGACAGCAGCAATGAGGCTTACTACGTTCAATATCTAGATATACTTAACGGGATAAACATGGAATATGTCCATCAACAATAAGGAGTTATAGTGATTAACATGGTGGCATTCAAATCCAAACAAATCGTTCCATTCCCGTTTGGAGGGAAAATGCTATACAGCAGCGATATTGATGGATCTCCCTAAAGTATGAAGTAGGAAAGAGAGCATTAAAATGGCGTGTGTGTGTGAACTTCAAGACAAATCAAAGTAACCGCCTATACACAAAAGTAAATTAGTATACCACATTGCCGATGGGTAATTGTTCCAAATGGAGAGTCGCACAGTTGGAAGGACAGACAGGCAGAGGGACATTTGAAATCATTTTAATCATTATTTAAATCATTAGATCTATTTTTCTAACAAATAAAAAAGAAAAATTATTGACAACTTTAAAGGGCAGTATGTTATTTCTATATATTCTCGAAAAATTTCACATGTCGTCTTTAAAGACTCTTAACCGATACATAAGTTTGTTATGTAAACGTCATTCCAACTTAAAGGTTTGTACAAAACGCTTTCTTGAAATTGTTTATTCATTTGAGATCCGAAAATATTTATTTCCTTTGCAATCTCGACAATGAGTGAAACCAATTCCTTCACCTGCCATGTGTGTACGCAGTACAGAAAGTCCTATTTTAATTCTAAAATTAAGCCCGAGGAAGAGAACCGTTGTAGCTCAAATATCCGGCATGTTCACCGAGTAGCTGCGATCACAGCGACAAAGTGGAAGACTCATGCAACGGAAGTACAAGTAGCATGGTACAGATAACGCGCAAGATGGAAAAATGCTGTAAACATATATCAGCATATCTTATTTATTAAATCAATTTAAAATTTAATAAACTGTTGTTTTGCTTTGATGGAGACTGTATCCTAAATGTGAAACACAGTAAGCTTATCTCCAAACGCTACAAAACCTATCCCTACCCAAAATCCTGTCTGCTCCTATCCGAACAACTGCCACCATTCACCAAGAAACCCACGTCCCTTACATCAAAGAGGCCATCAGCAAACGTGCCTCTCCCATCTGTGCGCGCATCCGACACCATCAAAGCTCCATCATACACAATATTGGGTAAGGCGAACCCAAGCACCGAAAACATGCCAGATTCAAAGCATATTGAAGAAAAATAAAAAAGCAATACGACTGCAAAATTATGTGCGTCCAACCCTTCCTGGCTCAGGCCACGCTCCCCGGCAGAGGCCGCCATCATCGGCAGCGCAGGAGTCAGCTACCCGCTGCCGCACAGCCTAACAGCGAACATTGTAAATATTGTACATAGCTAAGTTAGTACAGTGTAGTGCGTGTGATATTGGGACGTACGTGGTATGTCCAGGTGTGTGTGTGTGTGTGCGCGCAAGATAAGCACAGTGTAAATATGTAAATATAAAAACAAGAAAAAGAAAGACAGAGACGAATAACGAGATAAAATTGGTTTACGGCGGCCTCAGAACAGGGCGCCATATGGGTTTTAGAAGAACCCCAAGGACAATAAAAAACCGTACCCAGAATTATAAACCCATGTAAAGTTAGAGTCCCTAAGCCGGGTCCAATGTACCGGCACCAGGCAAATAAGTTACAAATAAAAAGCCTTACGCCTTTGGTGCATATATTCCTTGAATTTGTATCATTTTTTCCTACCATAGCTGTTTATGAAGCGATTCCATAGTCTTATTGGCCCATTTTGTACCTTATTTGAGCTCAGTGTACGATGAGATTAAGATACTCATCATCAATTTGTAAAATTCGCAAGGTTTAAAGGGCCTGCTAGGGCCTATTAGCAGCAAGACGCAAGGGAACAGATTTTCAGAAAGACCTGCTGGTGAGGAGGAGTTAGCATGTAGGTAAATGCCAAACATTAATAATATGACAAACTGAATTGCAGCCTCATACCAATTCATTTATAATTAAACTCTTTAGATCAATATAACACATTATAATGTAAGTACTGGGACTTTGTGTGTTAGTGAAAAGTCCAGGTTTCACACACTAAAAATGGCTCTTAATTTCCGTGGAAACACACTTTTTGAACAATTACAGAAGCATTTCATACAACTTGAAAGGTCTTCGACCTCAAAAGAGTTCACTTTTACAGCTGTTCACGCACACGCGTCCAATTACCGATTGACCGCTTGACGAACTGCGGCTTCTTTATTTATAGCAGTACTCACTATCCGGAATGTTGTCAATCAAGATGGCGCTAGAAGAAACACGAACTCTCCTAAAATCCATATACTTCCGAGCCCGTCTCGGCGAGCTTTTATCTCCGTATTGCACTGACCATCTTTTTGAACTCGTTCGTCGCGCCGATTCGTCCCAACAATGCGTATGCGACAGTAGCAAACATGATTTATATTTAAAATCTTTAGTTTCATGAACCTAGTTACTTAATTATTATGTGAATAATGATGTTTTTGTGCTTGTTTTTAGCGGTCATCACCTCAAACTACCAGGAATGCGAAGGTAGAAATCGAAAGTGAAGAATTAGTGGAAATTGTGTATATTTCTGGTTTTTGGATTTGCAGTGATCCCTAGGATCATTACTAATGCTGAACGAAGTCTTCTTTCTCACCTACAATTTACCTACATCAGCAGATCATTTTATGGCGGTTAAGAATTTATTTTAAAGTGTTCTGGAAAGTAATTTGTAGAAAACAGGAAATGTGAAGTTTTGTAGGCCACGGAATAATACGACCCAAGTTAAACGTTATTTAATATTGTTGTTATTGGTAATTGCAATAATGTAATTACGTAATGTGGTGACGTTGACCAATAAAAGAGTAGTTTTGTTGTTCTTGAAACATCGTGTGCAGAGAACCCAGAATAATCAGAGAGCTTGGCGTCACTTTGCAAACGACGGTCTTGATAGTAAGAGGTGTTTTTGTGTCATTCTGCGATCGTCAAGAAAAATGTGTAGTTGTGAATACATCTGCGTGCGACAGAAATATGCAACAAAATGCAACAACAATTGCTTATGAAATGAGAGCTTCTACGTTATTTAAAATTGTAGCAGAAGTTAGTAATTGTTTTGTGGAATAAATCCCACAATATTTAAAAGAGAAGAATTGCTGTTTATTTTCCAACAATTCCAATATCAGATACCTTTACTCCGAGACTGCGAACAGAGGTAAGCCTCATTGCTCCAGAACTCCGAGACATCTACAAGATTTGTACTACAACGACACCAAAGGTGAGAAAATAATCAGCAGCTTCAATTATCACGCCTTTTGCGATCGATTCCTCTCAGATACTTTTTGTGATAGCTCCTCTTTTATTTCTTTTTTGATCTCAATCACCTGTTCTCTCATTTCAAGTTATGACTTAAACCAATTGAAATCCACCCATCTAACACCATACATATATGTGCGGCTTATTTAGCAAAATGTAATGATCCACCATTTCAAAAGCTTTGCTTAGATGCAGAAAGCCCCATCCCAACGTCTCTGTAGTTCAGCATGCCAAAAGTACTTCTAAATAAAATCTATTACTGCCGATCTAGTAGATTTCCTTCTTCGGAATCCATGTTGAATATTATTAATCTCATTAAATTTGTAAATCAATGCCATAAGCCTCTTGTAAGTTCATTTTTTAAATATTTTATGAAAAAGTGAAAGCAAACCTATTGGTCTATGAATGTTATGGTTTTTCTCATCGCTTTCTTGAATATTGCTTTTATTTTTTCCGGTTCGTATTACGCAGCCTTTACTGTATCCGGTAAAGGATTTGGAATCGACATATATAGTGATTTTATTCTGTCCCATACAACACTTATGCACTTAGTTGTCAACCCGTCCTCTATAAGCTGTTGTGCAAATCATACATTAGAGGACACTCAAGAATGACATGAGTCACATATGTCGCTTAGCACGTTGCATAAATTCAAAGATAAATAGGGGCATGTGACTCACCAGGTATGCTAACCAGAAAGATGACTAATAACCTGTTATTTATTATGAGGTTTTACTAATTTGTGATTATGCCACACTCAGTCTTTTGGACCAAGCTGCAGCTGATATTGTACATGTTTTAAGAATAAGTGGAAAGCTATAAAGAAAGTAAAAGTGGCATATAATGATGATGATGATGATGATGATGACACAACACTGGAATGCACTTAAATCTTGCTAAAGCTTCTACAAGATCAATACTAATCCCACCATATCTCTTCTAAGATGTTCATTCAGGTACATCAATTGGTGTAGTGTGTATCATAATATTACATAATGATTGCTGCATTAAACAAAATAGAAACAATTGACTTTATAGAATTTCAGATCATATTTTTGAACGCTGTTACGAGATTCTTTATCGCTGATATTATTATATATTGGTGATTAATCTTAAAAGAACCTAACTCCTCAAAATATCATAGCAACTTAAAGAAAATTATATAAAAGATCATATCCAAGCATCTAACTCGAAGACTTTAATTTAAGCCATCCAGATTATGTAAACAGATATACTACCAATTATAAAAAATAAGTTCTACACAAATCAAAGGGAGTTGAATTCTGTACAAAACCAAAGCCACTTTTTGGTATTCCTGAAAGTTCACATACTTTTGATTGAAACAGCAAGGGAAGTAATACACAAGGCAAACACGGTGTATTTTAATTTCAAAAACAGATGCTGTCATGCATCATTGCAAATATATCCTTATAAATATTTCATGCATTTGAGATTACTTTATACAGGAAAAGTGCTGTGGCTTAACTGCACATTTGTATAAATTTTTGTACACATGTTAAAAAAAAAGCAAAAGAACTGCAGATTTGTGAAAACATGTAAACAGATAGGTCTATGAAGCTAATAAGCAATTAAGAATTTCTGTGATTTATTACAGCTAATTATATCCACTAAATTAACCCCACCCCCAAAACAAAACAATTACAATGTTTAAATCCTCTTCACGGGAGGATAACTACACCATGAATGTACAAAGTCTCTAAACTGAAAAGTACACACAACGAAATTAATAGTGTTTAATTTTGGCTTAAGAACACAATGAAATCAAATGACAATTAAAAATAGCTGTAATTTAGGAAAGCTGTTTTTAAAGTAATTCAAAATGATAACTGATTACCTTACATGGACTGTTATATAAGACTCAAATATTTTAAATTTAAAACCATTAACATAAAACCAACCAATACAGCCAATCAACTGCCTAAAATAACTTCACTTTACCTGAAAATATAGAACATGTTAGTCATGATAGCCCTCAAGGTTGTTGTTAATTTTCCAGTGATGTTGAAATGAAAGTCAAACTTTAAGAAATATTCGATGATATGCTATAATGTGCTGTATACATGAGAAAGAAAACTTCTTTCTACATTAATAACGTTATTAGAGATCACTGCGCATCCCAAAACATGGAAAATACACGTCTTCCACTAATTCTGCACTTAGATTTCTTCCTTCGTATTTCTGGTAGCTCTAGATGATGACCGCTGAAAGCCAAAATGAACACGTTATTGAATAAAGTAACAAGGTTAATGAAGCTAATGCTTTTCCAAATAAAATATCTTTGATACCTACGTTACAAAGTACTATATTGACCTAAATAATTGAATAACTGAATATTTATGAAGGTACAATTCAGTTTGTCATGATATGGCTCGCAGAACCTTCAATTCTTCCGAATTTTACAAATTAATGAAACTTTTATTCACGCTTAATTTCGTTTCGATACTGTAAAAACTTAAATTTCTATTTCTAGCTTTAAAGTTTCATTCAAATGTTGCAGGTTATCCCACCTGGTATCTCAATTACATCGGACAGTATTTCAGGAAGAGAATTGGAAAGAATATATGGATGACGGTAGTTCAATTTATTGCAGTTATACAAGTTTCTAAATACTTTCGTACCGAAGTACAATAACTCTTCCCCATGTACATATAACATGTTATCGAGTATTGTTCCCTCTTATTATGGTTCGCATTTGGAATGTATTACAAATCAAAGTAAAATATCACTTTGTAATTTCTTAAAGCGTTTTAATAAATAACGCATACTGATATATGTATACAAAGCAATTCCTACTTGAGCGACTTTTGTACCATACTACTTTTACTTACCGTTGCATGAGGCTTCTTCTGTGTCGCTGTGATCGCAGCCACTCAGTAAACACGATATTTGAACAGAAACGGTTTTGCTCTTAGGTCTTATTTTAGTGTTAAAATAATATTTTATGTACCGCGTACATACATAGTACGTAGTGTAGGCAGCTCCGTGCTTTCTATCAATTGTATTATATAAATGTAGAGATTGCACAGGAAATAAATGTTTAGGAAGCCAAAAATAAAGAAATTTCAGCAAAACTCAAATCTGAAAACCCGGCTAAATGTCGCTAACATCGAGAGCGACATATGAATATCTTCAAGTAAATATCACAATTTAACAATGCCGGGATTGAATGGAGATATATTAAGCACAGGGAGCATACATGAAACTTATTAAGTACAATATCCGGATATACATAACTGAAAAAAGCGAAGTCAGAAGTCCATTAAATATCAGGAGCTATAGGGTTAGCACGCTAGGCTCCAAAACCAGACAATGATGAACATCTGCTTATTATAATGTTATTCAAATGTTTTATAATAATAAAAGAAACTTACCAAACAAAGTACCATATTTATTGTCATATATGCGATCTGACAACGAATGTTTCATACTTAACCGTTAAATTCCCCGATTCTATAATATTTTGAATTTATATTATCCATAAAAATATTATCTAAGCACAGAATATTGTGCCAAGTAACATATGATTTGATATTTTGCCTTAGTTGCTACAAATCTAAAGCGCACACTTACAAACAAAGACGAATTACGGATTGGTTTGCAAAATCTCATAGTGAAGCATGGTAATCACGTTTGAAACTCACGACGAAATATTACGTAATCATTACTCTTTGCAGCAACATCAAGGGTGCAAATAACTACACCGTAAAATGAATCGCAGTCTAAATCTCATAGTACTTAGCTTGGGGTTCTGATCCTCGGTTCTGTCGTTTTGGTCACGGTCATTTAACTTCTCCCGAACTACTCAGGACTAAGATAGATACACTTTACAGTTCTCCCAACACCTTTGACACACTTCCGTCGCGCCAAACATAAACGTGTTAAAGGTTAGGATTGTTTTCAAGTCACTATTTTATATTACAATTACAGAAAACACCAATAAGCCTTACTAAGTTCAATATCTAGATATACTTAACAGGATAAACATGGAATATATCTATCAACAATAAGGAGTTATAATGATTAACATGGTGCATGCTAATCCAAATAAATGTTTTAGTTCATATCTGGATCGAAAATGCTATATAGCAGCAATATTGATAGACGTCCATAAAGTATGAAGTATGAAAGAGAGTATTAACATGCCGTGTGTGTGAACTTAAAGACAAACCAAAGTAAACGTCTATACACAACTGTGAATTAGTATACCACATTGCCGATGGGTAATTGTTCCAAATGGAGAGTCGCTCAGTTGGAAGGACAGACAGGCAGATAGACGCACGAAAGAAATGTCTTGTACTTGAGTATAGCTGCACCGTCCAGTAGACATATGCAGTACACCGTCGTCTGGTCCTTTAATTCTGAAACAGATGACGATGAAAACAATGATGGCAACAAGCAAATAAAGAAATGAAAGATGTGGTAGAAAAGCAAAGACTTCAACGTCTGCTGGTTACATCTCTCGTATAAAGAAAGTATTTCAATCCTTAATGATTAATATAACAATTTACAAATACCTGAACAGATCATTTTCAGTGTGTTCTACAATTAAGTTGATGTAGTTCGCAGCCGAGCATTGAAATACTAATATTGATAAATAAACCAGCAAGGATACCAATCGTGTAAAGTAAATATGACTACGCCACTATTTAACAAAGTAAATTTAAATAATTTTTCAATGTAATTTTTATAAATTGTAGTATTTACTTTTGAATACTGCATAGGACTTATTTAAATGTCTTTAGCATAAAGTTAATATTTATCATTGCCTAACAATTATTTATAACAAAACAAAACAAAGCTCATAAACATGTTAATTCTGTGGAACTGCTTTTTGTCAGCTCAAAATTATGTGATGAGAGAGCGATTTCTCACACAATGCCTATATAAGTCGTTTAGCATTGTTAATATGTCCTTCACTCGTATTCTGTTGTGTCATTAACTTGTTCGTGCTTTCCTCGGCAACTCTTGAATTCCAAAAATTTACATTTGATTGCGTTGCAAAAGAACCCCAATGACGCCACTGTGGCACACGCCACTTGTCTGTTTATCCGACAGATAGAAGCACCGTAGGGGTGAAGCATTTCGCACTTCGGGGCTCATCTTGCCAGTACATTCACAACGTACAGTCGTGCTACACGATTGCATTGATTGGTATATATACTCCGTTCTTAAAACAACTGATGAATATATTTTTTCAGTGGCTGCCAAAATTAGTAAATCAAAATCATAGTGCTAATCAGCATGTCATATAGTCCACCATTAGCTGCATAAATCTAACACCCATGTTCGAAATCTAAGACGCGTTTATTGATTACATTTTAGAGCACAATGGTAATTATATTTATCATTCACAGGCATGTATGGAAGTAAACATTTTACATCCTTTCTGCAAGAAAGGAATGTTCTGCTGTAAATATTACACCGATGTTGCACTACACTACACCATACACTAAAATCAAAACAAAATTACAACAATTCGACTCCGCTTAATGTTTTTCTTCTCTCTGCTATTCGCATCAACATAGAACATGACACAAAATCAATAAGAACAAATAATTGTCTCAAAGTTCTGCACGCCAGTTAAAGTGTAACTGAGTGACGTCTGATATTATTGCTTTCAACTATTGATGTCATTTTCGGATCCTACAGGACTTCTCCTTTACAGTAGCTCCAGTGTGAGCACAATACATTTTTGTGTACGTTCGGAAATTCTACATTTACTAAAGATGAAGGAAACAGTCGTAGAATCAGTATTATTGCTTTTAACATTCTACGTCACACTGCTGTGCTGTATATCAAAAGTGAGGTTAAAATAATATGTCATTTAGAGAAGCAGATGAGGATATTTACCGGCAAATATTAGTGATAAATAATTACCATGCAATGATTTGAAGAGTAGCCATAGAGTCTGAGAAACTTTTACATATCTTTCTGATAAAAATAACGTAATATATCCTACATTTGTCCTCTGGTATTAAGTTCAAAATGTATTTGAATAATCTAATGTGAAACCTTAAAGCACTAGAGATGAAAAAGTACAATCTTAGTCACCAATGACAACTCATTTTTGGAGAGAATATCTGTTTGACAACAGCCATCTAGAAAATCCTCTATGCTGTTTTAAACAGTTCTTACGTTTGCAAGTAGGACGTTTGTGCAAGTTATTTCTTGAAACAATGTCTTCAATAGAAACCAAAAGCAAGGCTCAGTTAGAGGTAATATATAAACAAAATGAGTTTAACTTGAGTCACTTATACAAGTTTTTGAATACTTCCGTTCTGTAAATGATTATATCTTCTCCTTTTATATCCACTTTTTAAAAGAATATGGCGCCAGCTTACAATAGTTACCATTCAGGATTTATTTTCCATCAAAGCAAAATTTCAGATTTGCAATCCTTGGGAAAGAATTTTTAATAACTAAGGCATATTGATACGTACACTGCAATTATATTATATTAATACTTATTTTTTTCATATATAAACTTGTTAGGATCAAGAATTTGAAATTCCTGAAATGATTTCTGCAGCCTTCTGATTTAAGAATACCACACATAATTCTTTGTCTTCTTTTGTTGGAAATAATCGTTTCTTCCACACTAGCCGTGTGTAGGCTGAGGTTTGAATGAGTGGATTCGGACTGAAAAATGCAATGCCACAGCCGGGATTTGAACCACGGATCTCCCGCTCTCCGTGCGGTTGCTGTAACCAACTGAGCTGCTATGGCCAACCTGCCGACACTAAACCGGGAAAACATTTGAGTCAGATGAACAATTTAATGCCATGTTGGCAAGCTTGCCATAGTAGCTCAGTTGGTTAGAGAACCCGCACTGAGAGCGGGAGATCCCTGCTTCAAATCCCGGCTAAGGCATTGAAATTTTCAGTCTCGCTCCACTCATTCTTCTTTTGTAGCTTAAATATTATCTTAGTGTTATAGCACTTACCCACAGTGTTATAGTGTGGCAGTAGATAATGAAATTAAGCAAATTAACATGTTCTGAGTACCTTAAATGTTACTGCAGCGCTCAGCTGACAGATAAGTAAACAAACTCGGCTCGGTTTCACTGCTAACTTATCCAATCACTGTTTCATATAACCTTGCCCCACTGACATATCACTCCACGTGCAATTACTATCCCCCTCACCCTATTTGGCTAATGCTTTCGTGCCATAGACAATAGGCGCTGCCTTTCCGTTACAATTAAACCTTCAGTAAACGTCATAATAACTGCCAGGAAGATAGATAAAATTATATAAATAAGAATATGAAGAAATACAAAAATACAAGTTTATAATGAAACTGAGCAAGTTGAAAATGAATGAGCAATGAAACTGAAACATGTTTGTAATGAAAGGCCTTCGAACTTTTCCACTGGTAATTTTTTTAAAACCAGCGCACATACCTTGCGAAAATGCTTGTCTCTCAGTCTTTAAAGTCGAGTCACGCCATGCTTGTCGTGTGTCCTTCATTCACCCAAATCTCGTCAAGGTAGTATATTTTGCTATTTGTATCCCGGTACAGGCTGATTGAATGAAATAATTTAGCTCTCGCACTTGGAACAACGATATATATGACTTGGCGATATATGACATATCTAGTTCAAAACATGGTCAGTGATGAAAGTCATATAAACAAATATGTCACCAATACCTCTAAAGCAGTCATGTGAAAGACGGATTAAGGGCAAAGGCACTTCCTCTTTACTTCGTTTAAGAATTAACATGCATTTCAAGTAAATCAACTCTGTTGCGTAATATATTTCATTCAAACAGTTACGAAAATATAACTTTGACAATTGCCTTCCAACAGATATATCACCATGTTAAATAACGAACTAAGTTTTACCGCACAACAGTCTATACCACAATAGCAGCCAATGAGAGGGGCCTAGGTCACGTGAGCGATAAGATATGCGGGGCAAGCTTACGTGAAACAAGGTTTATACGTTTGTTCCAGTTTACATTTCTGTCTACCCATAAACATAGAAATAATAGTGTCGACGTCTGTATAAGTAACTTGTGATATGTGATTGTACACATTGTATTAGTGCTACCAAGAATAAACAGTAATTTATGTAAGTTTATGGTAATGTTAACATAGTAAAGAAGTTTAAGTAATAAATTGTGAATATTGTGTAATAATCTCCCAAATATATTAACGATTTCATATTTCTCTAAGAATTCTTTGGCTAATAAACCGAATTGAATTGAAATAAGAGCTCCCAGATAGTTACATTTCCTGACGGCAGTTGCTGCAGTTCTTCTCGATAGCCGTGAGACGCCTAGCACTTAGGACATTGTGTTCTGGTCGCAGTAACCCAGATTAGAAAAGTATAACTATTGGAAAATATACAAAAATAACGAAATGTCAATCTGAAATGATTCACTCTAAAAAATAAGATATATTAATCCTAACTTTTATGCTGCAAAAGGATCTAGGTTATACGAGTTATAACATTTAGAGTGAATAGATCTTCTGAGGATATCCTCAGCAAATTTAACTGATGCATTTCACTTATACTTATATTTTAAGCATATAGTACTCATTTAAACCACAAACGACAAATTCAAACTTTTTGGCCAATTTAAGGAGCAGTGTGCTATTGTAATATATTTTCTAAAAAAATCTTCACATGTCGTCTTTAAAAACACTGAATCTAAATTTAAGTTCGTTATTTAAACGTCTATCCAATTTAAAGTTTTGTTGAAAAAGCTTTTTTTAAGATCTTCGTTCTTTTCTAATCCGGAATGATTTATTTCCTGTCCAATCTAGACATTTACATACATCAACTCCTACTCTACCTGCCGTGTATGTACGCGGTACAGAAGGTACTATTTTAACACTAAAATTAAGGCCGAAGAAGAAAACCGGTGTAACTCAAATATCCGGCATTACTACCGAGACGCTGTGATCATAGCGACACAGTGGAAGTCTCATGCAACGGGAAGTACACGTGGTATGGTACAGATGTCGCGCAAGTTGGAATTGCTTTGTATACTCATATCAGTATCTCTTATTTATTAAAACGCTTTAAAAATTACGAAACTGATGTTTGGCTTTGGCAGAAAATATATCCTAAATGTGAAACATAGTTAGCTGGGACCATATTCTAATAAAAATTGGATATAAATGTGGACGAGTTATTGCACGCCGGAACGAAAGTATTCAGAATCTCATATAAGTACAAGAGTTTGAACTTCTTTCAGCCATGGTCTCCATTCGACGCTTGTCACTCGAATGCTCGGCATCGTCCGTCTCGAGTTCTTTCACTGCAGTCTATTCGTCGAGAGAAGCGGCATTCTAGACCGGTTGCGCCAGTTCTTCAGGGCACGAGCACGTGGACTGTAAAACGCGTGCTCTGGAGTGTGCCCATAAAGGAAGCAGCAGCCCGGTGAAGCAGTGCATTCTCTCTACGCAGCGTAGCCTGCGCAACAGCCTTCTTCTGCAGGCACAGCAGCGCCTGCCCTCTTCCAGCCAGCAGAGCCTTCTCCTGCACTGGCAAGCAGCAGCAGCCCAGCCAACCCTCTCCTAGCAGACTTGCTAGAGCTAACGCGGCGAGCAGCAAATCCAGAGTCCAGAGAAACACAGTACTTGGGACCGACAGACAGACAAACGAAACTGCAGGCCCACAAGGTCAAAGCCAAGGGTCCCGACTTAGGTTGGGACCCGGGGTCCGCCCCAATCGGCGCGTGTAACAGCGCTCGACCCTCTGTGGGGAGCCGGATGGCACCTGCTACAGACTCAGACATGCCAAGTACCAGCCGCCAGGTAAGTCCTGACGAGATGACTAGTAGAACCTCTGCATCCTCATCCTCCTCCGGCCCGCGGGTGAACCTCGTGAGGGCCAAGGCCCAGGCACAAAAGAAACAGAAGAAGGCCTCCCGCCTTCTTAACCAAGGGATAGCTGTCCCGATCTCTCCAGTCCCCAAACCAGGGAGCTCCAACACCATCACCCCCCTCCAGGGCGTCTCAACTCCCCCACCGGAGAGCGACACAGACGCCGAAGGTTTTGTCACCGTGCAGGGAAGGCGCAAGAGGCCCTCCGGTTCGAAGCCGGAGGGTGCTGCTCCCGGCACCCCTGCAGTGCATGCGGACGCCAAGAGCTCCCGCACACAAAAGGCGGCCAGAATCCCGCCAATTGTGTCGGACCCGTTCCCCAACCACATAAAGGTTATGAGGGAAATACGGGCCAAGCTCCAGGCTAGCTTCCAGGCCACCCGTTTTCCAAGTCGGGTGATCCTAAAGACCACGACCCCGGAGGACCATGAAGCCGCCAGGGGGGTGCTGCGCGAAGCGGGGATAGAATTCCACACGTTCTCGCTGCAGCGACCTAACCTGGTGCGCAGAGTCATCCGAGGTCTTGGCTCTGACACCGACCCGGAGGACATAAAGGTGGGCCTGGCGGAAGAACACGGCATTACGCCGCGTACCGTGGTCCAGCTGACCAGGCAAGTCCGCGAGGAAGGCAAGGAGCCCGTAAGGACCCCCATGCCACTATTCCTCGTAATAGTGGAGAAGGAGGGAGAAGGTCTCCCCAAAATTGACGAGGTGTCCCACCTCTACAACACTAAGATCAGAATCGAACCGTACCATGGCAGAGAGGGGCCAGCCCAATGCTACAGATGCTTGGGCTTCCACCACTCGAGCCATGCGTGCGAGAGGAAGACCGCCTGTATAAGATGTTCAGGCCCTCACCATGTCAACGAATGCCCGAACCCCAGAGAGGAGAAAAAGTGTGCCAACTGCCGAGAGGCCCACATAGGCATCTACGGCGGCTGTCCCGCTAGACTGCGTATTGTGCAGGCAAGACAGGGCAGGAACACAAACAGGGAGCCAGCACAAGTTCGGCCTGGAGTAAGTTTTGCCCAGGCGCTGGGCAAGCACGAAAAAGTGCTGCAGCAGGCCGAGGCAAGACACACTCCGGCAGCGACCCAGTCAGTAAGCTCTGGATCTACCGCCAAACAACCACCAGCTGCATCTGCAGCAAAGCCACAACGGCCTCCTCGCCAGCAGAAGGCCACCGCAGCCCGGCGGGAGAAACCGCCGGCAACTGCGGCAGCAACGGCCGGGCAACCAGCCCAAGAACCTGCGGGGAGACAGAGCGGCCCTGCTGCCACTGCTCTCCCCCCTCCACCAGCTCCAGCTACAGTGGCTTCAACAGCCAATGAGGGAGAGGCACCCCTCGCTACAACACCTGCGCCGATTTGGGACACTGGCGTCTCAAACGAGGACTTAGCGGAATTCCATGAGCTTTCTGCCTGGTTCGCCGAACTGATTCATCGCTCCCTCCCCATTCTGAGGCGCTGCAGGGAGCAACTGACAGATCCCCGCATCCCTGCTCTGCAAAAGCACAGCATTGTGCAACAGACTGCACGGCTCCTCTTCCCTGACTCCAGCTCGTAAATGGCGTTGAGAAGAACTCAGCGAACATTGAGAGCCGCGTTCTGGAACGCAAACGGAGTCCGGGAACAGAGACCGGGCATCTTGGAGTTTGTAAGTGACCACGGGATTGACCTCCTTATGGTATGCGAAACGCATCTGCATGCTGGTATACAATTTAACCTGCCAAGTTACGCCGTCCACCGAGCCGATAGAGTCGGCCGGCGGGGCGGCGGTACAGCTATATTCATCAAAAATCACATCACCCATACTCCCATTACCATCCCCCCGCTTCAACACTTGGAGGCGACCGCCATAAGGCTCTCCTTGGGCGGTTCAGACCTAGTGCTTGTGGCGGTGTATGACCCGCCCCACCATCCCTTCTATGAAGCGGATTACAGGGCACTCCTAAACCTAGACCACCGAGTGTGCATAGCCGGTGACTTCAATGCCAAACACCCAGGATGGAACAGCCGAACCCAGAATGATAGGGGAAGGAGCATCTACCGCTTCATCTGCGGAGACCCAACCCTTCATGCGCATGGCCCGCGGGGTCCAACGCACTTCCCGCCTCGTGGCAGGGCGGACGTCATAGATTTCGCAATCACCAAGAACATTCCATTTCATCTGGACCTCACGGCGGTGAATGCTCTGGATTCTGACCACAACCCAGTTGTGATCAGTTCAGACGTTACCGTCGCAGCTCTGGCAACGGCTGACTGGGTGGATGAAGTCGACTGGGATGCCGCCATTCTTCACATCCAAAACTCCGTGGAAGCCTCCCCTCGAATCGACTCTGTGGAGTCACTCGAGGCGGCAGCCAGGGAGTTCTCCACATCCATCCTCAACGCGGTACGTGCTCACACACACCGCATCCCAATAGACACGCCAAACCCCACAGATATCCCAGGACCCATCAAACAACTCATAAGGGCTAAAAACGCCGTAAGAAAGCTGTGGCAGAGATTTCGCCATCCCAGGATAGGAGAAGTACACCAGAGGTTCAAATCCCTGGCAAGACGACTCCTAAGAGCACACCGCAAAGAGGCCTGGGAAAACATGTTAAGGCAAACCAATCTCCAGGAGAGAAAACCATGGCGAATAGTCCGTAGCCTGCGGAAAGACAAAACCGTACACCAGCATCCCCTACATAGCCCTAGAGGTCGACTCGTCTACGAGTCGAAAGAAAAGGCAGAGGCGCTAGCAGATTATCTGGAGGCTCAATTCCAACCCAGGGTAGAGCCAATGGACGATGACCATGCTGACCTCGTGGAACAGGTGGTGGAAGACTTCCTAGAAGCTCCGCCCCCTGACCACGAGGAGTTCCACATTCCCATCGTTACCCCTAGAGAGTTAGCGACCACGCTTAACTCTCTAAGAACCAACAAAGCACCTGGGCAGGACCGTGTGACAGCGGAAATGCTCAAGCACCTTCCACGAAGAGCCGTGATTCACTTAACCCGGATTTATAACGCGTGCCTATACATGCGCCACTTTCGAGCTATCTGGAAGGAGGCGCGCGTGGTGTGCGTTTTAAAGCCGGGGAAAAATCCGGTTTTTCCTTCCAGTTACCGATCAATCAGCCTTCTCCCAGTTTTATCGAAGGTATTCGAAAAACTGCTCCTCTCCCGGCTCCTTCCTCATCTGGAGGAAAGGGGCCTAATCCCGGAACACCAGTTTGGCTTCCGTTCTGGCCACTCCACGACCGAGCAGCTACTGCGGGTTGCCGAGAAGGCCTCCCTGGGTTTCCAGGAAAGGTCTAAAACGGTAGCAGTGCTGCTCGACGTGGAGAAGGCATTCGCTACTACCTGGCATGAAGGACTCATTTACAAACTCCTGGAGCATGAAATTCCCCGTCCATACATTTCCTTGGTGGCCGGTTTCCTCGGAAACCGAAGCTTCCGAGTAAAGATGGAGGGGAAGCTGTCCACCGAGCGGCCCATTGGCGCTGGAGTACCGGAAGGCAGCGTGCTGTCGCCGGCGCTCTTCGCAGCTTACATGGCCGACATCCCAACTCATCACAACACCCAGACCTGTCAGTATGCGGACGATCTCATGATCTTCGCAGTCAATAGGAATACACGGTACAGCTTCCGGCAAATCCAAACCCAGCTCCGGGCCATTGGCGAATGGAGCGCAAAATGGCGAATGGCAATTAACCCGGAGAAGAGCTCTGCTATTCTCCTGGCGAAAACCATAGCCAACCGGTTGCAGCAGAACTTCGTTTTACGGCGCCGTCGAATCCCTTGGGTGCAAACGGCGAAGTATCTCGGGGTGACGCTGGACCGTAAGTTAACTTACGTTCCGCACGTCAAGGGCAAGGTCC
Source organism: Mantis religiosa (assembly GCA_030765055.1). Lineage (NCBI taxonomy): Eukaryota > Metazoa > Arthropoda > Insecta > Mantodea > Mantidae > Mantis > Mantis religiosa. Next base: position 166,964,294 of record CM060953.1, read on the forward strand.
AGCTGGGGCACGTCGCACTCCGGAGCCTATACCCTATCTTCAGATCAACCATGCCGATCCGTCCCAAACTCCAACTGTATCGGGCGATCATTCCGCCTATGATTCTGTACGGCTGTGAGATCTGGGGAACAGTGGCTAATACCACTTTCGTCAGACTCCAGACGCTGCAGAACAAGGCACTACGCATCATCTACGATACAGGCTGGAGATTCCCGGCTCATATCCTACATGAGCACTCCCAGATCCCGTACATTGTCGATGTCATTCGCGAGAGGGCACGATCAATGTACGAGAAAATCCAAATTCACCCCAACCCTTTAGTGAACTCCCTGGGAAGGTATGACCCGAGAGATCAAAGGCGCTTGCCGTCCTTCAGACTGCCGAGAGACGTCCTGGGACCCCTTGGGTAACCCAAGGAAAACCCCAGATGTCTCTGGGAACAACTTCTACGCCAAAGGACAAGCGCTACACAACCCGTATCCAAAACGGGGCAAAAGACTAATTCGTGTCTCCCAAAAAAGGGAGAACGATTAAGTACAGCTGCCCACGACAAAGAGGGGCAACCCATTCCAAACCTCTCCAAAATTTCAAACAGTAAACAAATTCAAACACCCCAGCAGAACATGGATCTACTAGTTCATTTCGCAGGTTAAGCCGCAAAGCGGCTAGGTACTGCGGCATATGACACCCGGACGGGGAAAGCCCCGCCCGACTAGGACTACCTCTGGACCTCTTTCAGCCATAAATACTTTCAATTAGTAAATCATTTTTCGATAGTTGCATATGACAGTATTCCCGTAATATCATTGCCCCATTTTACAACTTATTTGAGCTCAGTTAAGGATGTGATTAAGATGCTAAGTTGTGATATTTGAAAGAAAATTTAAATCTTGGAACACCAATTTGCGTTTTAAGGGGATGTAGCACTAAAAAACCCAAATCCAAAAATTTCAACCAATCTGATTGATGTAGTTACCACTTAGTTCTGAGCAGTGATGCCAACAGTGGCGGAATTGCGCTACATTTAGCGCTGTTTGAGTAATCGGGAGACATAGGGGAGAAATACGAAAAAGTGGGAAAATGTAGTGGTTCATTTCAATATTTTTGAAAAACACACAAACTTATCATAAAAGCCAATGCTATAATAATTTTAGGGAAATCTGGTTGAAGAATCTCTCATGTGGATGTTAGCTCATGTTATTATTTATTTATTTACGTCAAACACAAGGCCTAACAATATAAACATATTACTCAATGGGGGTCAAGTTATCAACATGTTTATACAAGCTACGTTAACCATATATAGCATACTGCACCATTCGTTCATCATCAGGGCCTCAGACTTCATTGCAATTTATATCATACTTTCAGGTTGTCAAGTGAATAATACGTTGGGTTTATGTGTCATCAATTATATATTAAAGAAAAGTTAACCCAATCGAACAGTACCCTTGTGTTCTGGTGTCAAGTAGGAGAAATACGTTTTGAAGGGAAACTATCTCTTCGCGAATGTTTCAAAATTCGCTAAACTATTACTTGTGTAGCCATGGAATCATTGAGGTGGAGAGGTTGTTTTCCATAATGGCTGACATTAAATCTAATAAAAGGAATAAACTCAAACACTGAGTGACTCCTAAAAGAAAGAAATGACATTCAAAGATCAGCCAATGGCTCTTTCCCAAACCCAATAAATGACGAACATTTCAATAAATTTTGAAAATCCGTGAGCAATATATCAGAAAGTGCTGCAGTGATAATAGAATCTTCTGACAGTTATTAAACCACTTTAGCCCGCCCATATCCACTAGACGATCACAGCTAATGAGAGAAGATATGAGAGATGCTTTCATTGAATGAATGAATTCCAATTTGTTATGTAATTTTGAACACATACGAGTATATTTTACAGCAGTGTAATATAACTTACTTTTATGAATATGTGTGTGAAATTTATGTCTATTAGTGTGCTATGATTGAGTATTTCAGGTTTTATGTTTTAACCTGTATTATACCTCATATAAATTAATAATTATTGTATCATATTTAAACTTGGTGGGATCCAGAAATTGAAATACCTGAAATGACTTCTACAGCCTTCAGATTTTGGAATATCACAGATTATCCTTAATCTTCTTTTGCTGCTTAAATATTATCTTACTATTATACCACTTAGCCACGGTGTTACAGTGTATGTCTGTAGATAATAAAAATAAGCAAATTAACAGATTCTGAGTACCTTAAATGTTACTAGAGCTCTCAGCTGATAGAGAGGTAAACAAACTCGGCTCAGTTTCACTACTAACCTATCAATATGTTTGTTCCAGCTTACATATCTGTCTACCCATAAACATAGCAATAATAGTACCAATGTCTGTATAAATAATTTGTGATATGTCATTGTACACATTGTATCAGTACTACCAAGTGTAAACAATAATTTGTGTAAGTTTATGGAAATCTTGATATAGTAAATAAGTTTAGTTAATAGATTGTAAATATTATGTAATCATATCCCAAATATATTGAGGATTCTATAGTTCTGTAAGAATTCTTTATCTAATAAACTGAATTGAATTGAAATAAGAGGTCCCAAATAGTTATATTTGCTGAACGCAGTTGCTGTAGTTCCTCTCGATAGCCGTGAGTCGTCTAGCACTTAGGACATTTTGTTCTGGCCGCAGTAACACAGGTTAGAAAAGTATAACTATTCGGAAATTCAGAAAAATAACGAAGTGTAAAGCTGAAATGATTCACTCTAAAAAAATAAAGTGTATGAAACCTAACTTTCATGCGGCAGCAAAATCTACCTTATACGAGTAATAAGATTTTGTCTATCTCTTAGCCTACCACAAGTATAGAAATCTTTCAGAATGAAAAGATCTTCTGAGGACATCCTCTGCAAATTTAGCTGGTGTATTTTACTTGATATACTTATATTTTATACGTATAGTACATATTTAAATCAGTAAGGCTTTCACAAACCTTTTAGAAATGACGAAGTCAAAACTTATGATAAATTTCAGGTGCGGTGTGTTACAGTAATATTTTTTCGTTTAAAGACACTGAACTTATATATACGTTCTGCATTTATAATTTACAGTTTGGCTGACAACGGTTTTGTTTAAATATTTTTATTCATTTCTGATCCGGAAATATGTATATTGTGCAATCTCGAAATTGATAGAAAAGCAACTTCGTCTCTACCTGCTATGTACGTACGCGGTACAGAAAGTACTGCTTTAATACTAAAATTAAGCACGAAGAAGAAAACCGGTGTAGCTCAAATATCCGGCATGTTTACTGTGTAGCTGCGACCACAGCGACAAAGTGGAAGTCTCATGCAACGGGAAGTACACGTAGTATGGTACAGATGTCGCGTAATTTGGAATTGATTTGTATACATATATCAGCATGTGTTATTTACTAAAACGCTTTAAAAATTACAAAACGGATGTTGCGTTTCGATAGAAATATATATCCTAAATGTGAACCATTGTAAGCTGGAACCATATTCTAATAAATTTTGGATATAAGTGGGGAAGAAGTATTGCACGCCGGAACGAAAGTATTCAGAAACTTATATAAGTGCAGGAATCTGAACCTTCGTCCATATGTTCATTCCGATTTAAACTAATACATTTTGTATATGCATATGAATTTATTTGCATAATATAATTGAGCTGTTTTGTACTTGAGTTCAGTGTATTACGTGATTAAGCTATTAAGTTGGCTAAGCTGAACTATTCGAACGGAATTTTAAAGCT